>MKEJ01053990.1:0-11207 GCA_001753735.1 Embelia ribes | reverse complement strand
CTCCCGCATTGCGGGGTTTGGAAGGGTCTGATTACGCAGACTTTACCCCTGTTTCCAAAGAAGTTTTCATGGTATGAACCCGTGACTCTCAAGTCGCAATGGAGGTGTGTATGGCCCTAACCTATAGAAATATTCAAGTTAGGGTTTTAAATGCCACCAATATCATTTCAGGAGAGACTGAACATGGAGCAATTATGATATTTGGTTGTCATGTAAACAAGAAGCCAGCTCCTAAAGGATACTTATTTAATGTAAGAAATTATTTCGTTGAAAGACTGAACCAAGTTTTTGCAAAGGAGTAAAAGATGTATCAAGGAGGTAAGAGGTTCATCACACTTGTGCTAACACCTATATTCCTAGAATGCAAAAATTTCATTAGAATTGTTGAATGCAGATCATTTGCTTGCTAAAACTGTCACCTTCAGAACTGTTTAATGAAAGAGTTTGTGCAACTATTTGTGTTTCAGAGAACATATAGCAAGGTGTAGAAAATAGCAGAGGTTGCACACATAAATGAATATAAGCTCTTTAATCATTAAAATAGGAAAAAATACGACGTTAATTTACCGCAAACACGCTAACTTAAAGTTATTTACTGTGAAGGTGTAGAAGTAAAACAAGAGACAGACCGATTTATTTGGCCCGGGATACATTAGAAATTGAAAGGTCCTTTTGGCCCAATAGAGAAAATTTTAGATTTGTTTTTGTCCAAAAGTGGAACTCCAAATACCTGATCAAGATGGCTCTTCTGAAAGCCTGTCCATCTTTCGTTTGAAAGAATATTTAATTCTTTTTCACCATTATGAGTTCATTAATTTTTCCATTGCGTTTTTCTTGATAGGCTGTTGATGTTAAACTCCTTGGGTCCCTGAGCCGAGATGATCTGAAGAAAATTTGTGGCGACAATTTTCCTGAGTGGATTTCTTTCCCTGCATTTGAGCAGGTATAGTGTTCTTTATACCTGAATGGCAACTTCTGATCCTCGTGCTTTTTTTGTCGTACTTTCTATTTTTATTTTTGCTTATATAACTTCATATTTTATATGCCATTTTTATTTTCTATAATTTTCGTATGAATTGTGGTAGAGGTTTTTTTTTTGGGTGGAAATTTAAAATATATTAATGAAAAAAACCAGATTTACAACCAAAGCACATATCTACCTGGGAATAGGCTCCTCCTTAAGTCAAGCTCTGTTACAAAACAAAATATAAAAATAGTTAATGGAATATCATTCCAAGTATTGACGTTTGGATTCCTTGTTAGATAAACTTATCTGTATATATATGCAGCAAAATGTATGAACTGTGTGTACTCAGTTACTCTGAAGAGTAACAGAGAGGTTCTAGCTCTATATCTAAAATGAGTTTTTAGACTGTGTTTGAATTGACTTCTTTTTGAAATGGCTTTTACTGATTGATGATGAAAAAGACTAGGAACGGGTTCTGAGATCATTATTAATTTTAGGATCCTTCCTCAAGGTTCTTTTGTTTGATAGAATACAAATGCTGCCTCATTTTTTTTAACTTATTTGCCCGTCTCTTACAAGCTCAGTTAGTAGTGAATCTAATATTATTAATTCGTGTTCCTGACAAGCCTTTTTCATGGTGTTTGTGTATCTGCAGCTGGGAAAAAAGTAATGTAGAAGAGTAGAATATACTCAAGTCCTTGATTATTTATTTAAAAATAAAAAGAATGTGCCCATGTCTGCAAGCATATGATGATTATTTGGGTATGAATGTGTTCTTTTGCCACATAAGTGTTTTCCGTGAAGCATTCTCCAGGAAATATGGAAATATGATAATTGATTCAAATTGATTCTCGTCCTATTATGGCAGTCTTTAATTGTAATTGGTGCCTGAAAATGATTGAGACTACCTCCATGTATATTTTCTGTGGTTATGTTATGTGCTTTGTGTTGTGCTTGTAATTTTCGGTCCTGTGTTACTTTCTCTGCTTAAGGAACACTTGAATGGTTTTGTTTTCCTATGACTACATTGAATAGTTTTGTTTTGTATGCCTTTCAACATTTCTTATATGATTATTATTATTTTGGCTTTTAATTTCAGGTGAAATGGCTGAACAAACAATTGAACAAATTATGGCCATTTGTTGCAGATGTAATCTTCTCAACCTTCATCTCTATGTAAATCTTTCTTTTGAATTCTCTGTTACACCATGTATGAATCTGTGATGCATTTCATTATATGTTTCTTGATTTCATGTCTCATTCCAATGAAAATTCACATTTGTTTTTTCATTTTGACTGCACAATTCAAGTATTGCCCATTTTTCCATTTTATACTTAAAAAAGTACTTGTTTGGATCAAAACACTAATATATTCTAGAAACTTTTATAATGTAAAGCATAGTGAACATAAATATGTATTTTTTCTCAAATATATAAAGACAATGCAAATTTGAGCCTTTTTTAGAGCTTCTTGGTTATATGTTTATACTGAATAGGCTTTATGTTTCTTAGAAAATAATCAAGAGACTTCTTATAGATTAGTTAAAAAAGCGTACCTCTAAATATTATGATTATATTTTAAAGTAAAATCATGTGAAAATTACTATATACTTTCCTTTGGTTACTTTTTTTTTTTATCGGTCTCTCACCCATATTGAGCCTTGGAAGGAATTTATTGCCCGATTAGGGCTGCATTCTCTAACAAACTGACCAGCAGACCGCACCTCGTGGTGCGACAGCATCCGGATGCGAAGTGTAATTTTGCAAGAGGATTCTCAAATGAAATTATCTTTGCAGATATACAAGTATCAAGTACTATGTTTTTTAATTTTAAAAACTATTTATTCTCTTTAGAAGAAACGGCCTAAACATCTCTCCATATTTTGTTATGCTGTAACTAATGAGAATATTATTCCCGTCGTCCCATTTTCTGCACTCTTTAGGTGCTTGTACTTTTTTGTAAAATTTTTTAACGTAATTTCAAATAAATAATTATACTATTCCGACATGTAGAGTTTACCTATTTTTCCTTGTACCATACCGAGCTGGTGGATAGTAGGTACTGTATGTAGTTTTTCAACATCAACTCATTAAAACCTGTAAATCTATAGTCTGTACTCTATAGGTAGCTGACTGTATGACACCTTCTCCCTCTAACTTTGTATATCACGATGGATTTATTATTTGGGGGTTAATTACTTTTAAATGTGTAATCGATTTGGATTTATACTGAGTCTGACGTTTATGATTAGCGAGTTCTTTATTAATTGTCAAATTTCAAATGAATTATGCAAGTGCGGTGGAAAATAATTATATCTTATGGGATGTAAAGTAGTATATTGAACCAAGGCTGATAAACCTATTAAAATACTACGAACCCTTTGAAAGATACCATATAATATTGATAATTTTCCTTCTAACAATAACAATGTAATATGTAATTAAGATGAAAACAAAAGGTTTGAGTTACTACCATCAGATTGTTCAGTTTTGTGGAACCTATTGAGTATTGGGTATCCAGCCTCTACTTTTCCCCCCCTTCAAAGTCTTTTTGAGGCTTTCCTGGGCTTGTTTTATGTATTATAAATATCTGATTCTTGTAAATATTCTTATATAATGAAAAAAATAATCAAGCTCTGGGTGTAGCTCATCATCCTGTAGCTGTGTATTCTTCTTGTTGATTTCTTTTTATCTGTCATAAATTGCTCAAGAATTGTTTATTTGTCTGGGGGCATTCTTAGCAACTATTTAACCATTAAGATAGAATGATTTCGAAATTATGACTGGAATGCCAATTTTGACCTTTGTCCTGTCTGTTAGTGTTTTAGACAAGAGATGGTACTATTTTCGTGTGAAATGACAGATTAAATTTTCTTCTGTTTATTCTCAGGCGGCAACACTGGTAATTAAAGAATCTGTAGAACCTCTATTAGAAGAATATCGGCCTACTGGAATCACTTCTCTGAAATTCAGCAAACTGTCTCTTGGAAATGTGGCACCTAAAATTGAAGGTATTGCCATAACTTGTGCTATAAGTGCTTGTGCTTCCACTTAATGTAATTTATATATAAGTACAGATCTGTTGGTTTTTATTTGCTAGATCTTGACTATCGGATAATTTGTATTTAATGCAAAACTCAATTGGGCATTATGGCCCCATCGGTCAAATGCTATTAGATGTGATGTCATACTTATTACAAAAATGTTTAGTTTCCCATGTGTAAACAGAGTTTCTTTCTCTTCTGCTCCACTTAATGTATTTCAAATATAAGTGAAAATCTGTTGGTTTTCATTTGTTTGATCTTGACTATTGGAGAATTTGAAGTAACAAAACGGCGTTATGGTCTCGTCAGTCAAATGCTATTTGATGTAATGTCATACAATAAACAAAAATGTCCAGTTTCTCATGCATAAACAGAATTTTGTTTGATGATCAATGATTAAATAGTACAAACATCTCAGTTTGAAAAAGGAAATCTCTCTTGATGGATTGTGGTCTTATCTAGTTTATTTGCACACAAGTGCTTGGTACAATATATAAAAGGTGCCCATGTTCTGAGCTTCTGGAGGTTTATTGTGGAGGAGAGGCTAGTTGCAGGATGTGTTCACGCCTTGAGGGTTATGTGGCTTACCTCCATCCAGCACTTCAGTTGTTGTGCAGTCGTCTCATAGGGAATGTAGATTATGGTCCTGGATGCTTTGGGTCTACTAGCAAAGTCCTGCGACCCTCTCTCTCTCTTTCACTAATAAAATTGGTAGAAAAGGCATCTCGAAGATTCCTTTTTTTTATTTATTTGGTGGTGTTATGGGTTAATTACACAAAATGTGACTGACACTAATAGCCTCTTACATATTTTTGACCCCGTTTCCACGTTTAGGGTTGAAGCCTCCTCCCTGATGTAGAATCATCTGATTGAAGGAATGATATCTTATGGCATGTATGTGACGGAGAGTGTCTTGGTTGAGTAAAGGTCCATCTGATATAGGGTTTTGCGTAGCACAAAATATAAGAAAAGAAGCCAGAGTATTTTGAATTTCCTTTGTTGCTGAGGTTTTTGATTGTCATAGTATTAAAATGTAAAAGCGAGCTTGCTAGATTTTGTAATAGACTGATAGTTAGCTTGTCAAGAATGTATAATACTGTAAAAAAGTTACCTTTATGGTGCTAACAGCTAGGATTAAGGGATGTTTTTATGCTTAGAAAGTCGATTAAGCGAAAGATTTCTTGATGTGTAACTTTGCTAATATTACTTGTTTGTTGTCTATTACCAAGATTACAAGCCCAGGTACATGACTCGGAAATGGTACAACCTTAAAGTGACTCAGTTGTCTTCATTCTTGTGACACGTACCCAATTTGAAGAAATTTGGTACAGAACAACCTTAATGTAATGAATCGTGGGCATTCTTGTCACATATAACCCTATGTAAAAGAACAATCTGTCTCTACTACCCTTTCAGTAACAGGACAAAGTTTGTTGCTTGATCAAGATTACCTGGCCTCATTTTTGGAAAAGATTGTCCATTAGTATGATCTCATTGTTATTTAAAAGCTGATTCCATTAGTTTCATGAATTATGTGGCAGTGTTCTAACAAAAAATTTTCAGAAGCACTTAGGTTAGACCTGACCTAAGAAACATAGACTTGGACACGGATGCGGATTCAGACACGGAAGCGGATTTGGATGCGGCAACTACTAAAAATTTTCAGATGCCGATGCGACGAGGATTCGACAATTTTTTTATTTTTATAATAACTTCTATGAGTTATATATTAGTAGGAATTAACAAAATAAGTAATAGATAAGTACTACCAGTGAACAATAGTATTAATTCTTGAGTTTTAACAAAGTAGCAACTAAGCAATAGCATCACATCGTAATCTTGTACACTTTACTAATGAGCACCAATTATCCAAAAACCCAAAAACACATTATGCACTAAAGGACTAAACAACTATTGAATCGTGATTTGTTTAAACCACCAAAATGTATAACTAAGTGTGAAAAAAGTAGTGACCACAAAAAATTAGTGACCACAAAGTAGAAAATAATTACAAATTGATTCGGGTGTGTCCACAGTGAGTCCAAAGTGAGTCCGTCGCGAGTTCAAAATTTAAATAATTACGCAATATTTTGTACTCGCCACGTGGTGTGTCGGACACGTATTTCAAAGTGTCCGCGAATTATGTGAGTCCGATGCGTGTCGGACATGGACACGGCATCCATGTTGTAGCGTCCGTGCTTCCTAGGTCCTGACAAGTGTAAAAGCATTAACAATAGTCTGTGCAAGCCTCCTATATGACTTAAACAAGTTGCACCAGAAGTCCATACCAAGAAACTGTATAACTTATTGTAATACAATTATTTTCTTAAACGTCATCTTTTTTTCATTTTTTACAATAAGAGTAGAAGAAAGTGTGGAGGCATGGGGCTTAATCTGGGACAAGGAGGAGCCAGGGGTAGGGTTGCGATGCGCTGGCGAGATCAGCATAGCGAGGCTGCAGCCAAGCCCTGCCGAGATCAGCACGCAGAACCAGATCTGTAATTGAACCCTGTGGTGGTAACGTGGCTTGGGTCGAACTCAGGCGGTGAGATTATCTGGGGGAGGCTTGCCAGGCCCCAAATTGTCTTGAACTCTGGCACGGTTGGATCAGCTCTGCGAGGCCCCAACAAATCTTAACAGTTCTGTGGCCTGGGCAATTGGCGGAGATTGGTGGATGACCCACCGACATAGGATGGCGATGATTTGGTTAGCTTTGGCGGCGGAGCCAGTAGAGTAGTGTCAGGGAGAACTTTCGCGAGCTTTCAATTATCAGTGGCTTTTCAGCTTTGGAGAAAGAAAAAGACACAAATGAAAGGGAATGGAGCTTTAAGTGGGTTTTGTTCACTCTGTTAAGAGGTTTATACAGAGTGAACAGCAGCTGTTTAGCTTTATAGAGAATGGGAAAAACTTGTGAAGCTGTATATAATTTTTACTCATATACAGGTCGCGTAACAAACTGATGTGGTAACATATTGCCCAACATATATAAAGTTTATGCTTATAAGCCGCTTGTACAGGTTATTGTGAATGGTCTAATATAGCTCTACCAGTTATGTAAACCCCTTGATGTTCTAACTTTTTCCAACTTCGTTGTCCTCTTCTTATTTTCTTTTTTGCCGTAATGAATTTTGTTGTAAATGAGTGATCACTTGATGGCTTAGGTATTCGTGTGCAAAGCCTTAAGAAAGGTCAAATTACTATGGACATTGACTTCAGATGGGGCGGTGACCCTAGCATAATTCTTGCTGTTGAAGCTGCTATGGTTGCTTCGATACCCATCCAGGTTGGGACATTATATTTTTCATAGTATACTGTTTGAATTGGTTTGCTTTTGTTGATTTCATTAGTCGTGATCTTTACTGTATATACATAGATTCTTATATTTTTTTGTTTGCGTTGGAAATTGAATTACAAACTAATTTTTTTATTTCTTATAGTTAAAAGATCTTAAAGTCTTCACTGTTGTTCGTGTTATCTTCCAACTGGCTGAAGATATTCCATGCATATCTGCAGTTGTGGTTGCCCTTCTCTCTGAGGTAGACTTAAAATACTTCATTGTTCTTCATCTTTAAAATATTCTCTCTCATTTGCCTCCCTCACTCCCTATTTTTGTCCCTCTTATTCTGACCATAGGGAAAGTTCTTAGTTCTTTTATGAGACATGCAGCTAGAGTGTTGATTTTTTTGCATGTTCATTCAGCCAAAGCCTAGAATTGACTACACGTTGAAGGCTGTTGGAGGAAGCTTGACAGCTATTCCTGGACTTTCAGATATGATTGATGTATGTTCCAATGCAATATCCAAAATTTCAAAACTGTATTTCTTTTCATTGCTTCCTATTATAAGACTCATTTGTGCTGTTGTGCCAAATTGTGGGCAGGACACCGTAAATACAATTGTAACAGATACACTTCAATGGCCCCACAGAATCGTGGTTCCAATCGGTGGCATACCTGTGGATTTAAGGTATGCTTGGTGACCTTATTATTTTTCCTATTTTTATTTATGTTTTTATCTAGCTCTTACGTAGAGGCTCTCAGAGATAAAGTGGTCAGTGGTCACTTTATTTTTCTGTTAATATAGATAAATTTATGTATATATACATACATATGCATAAAGAGAGGCAGTACTCTCTAAGCATTATTACTTCAAACCAAAATTACAAGTATAGTTCCTTTACAGATACAACTTCAAAACTACAACCTGGAAATACAATGATCAATGAAAGAATCTAAAACAAGGCAAAGACTCCTTATCCATTCTATAATCTCCATAAGCTGGTTGTGGTAAATCTTCTGCAACAAAATAAGTAGTTGAACATTCCTGAGCTCCTCTTTTACCCAAACAGTCTGCAATCTTATTTCCTTCTCGATAAATATGACAGAAATCCAAAGCTATGTAATCATACAATGTAAGTATATCCTCTCATTGATTTGTAAACTGCAAAGGTGGAGAAAACTTAATTTCTTCCATCTTACAAGCATTTCTAAATCTGATTCTACAATAGCATTGCAAATGGTTAAAGAATAACAAATCAATAAGCCAAAATACAGAGCAGACATTTCAGCAGCCATATTTGTACCAATTCCCAAATATACATTGAAACCAAACACCAGTTCACCATTATCATCCCTCAATATACCACCACAGCCAGTCAAACCAGGATTACCATAGGCAGAACCATCCAAATTCAGCTTATATTTACCAGGAGGTGGAAATAACCACCTTACAAGCCTTGGTTTTTTAACACTATATGGAACTTGTGCCAAATGCAAATTAGACAAAACTCCAGCCTTCAAACAAGATAACACAGCTTTGGGTTTAATATCTGCATTAATAGAACATAGTTGCTTATGAATGCAAAATATTATAGAATCAGAATCCATTAAAATATCCTCAAACTTGGCTTTTTTTCTTGCTTTCCAAACCTCCCAGACTACCAGAAAAGGAACAGTCCTAGCCAATTTATCCACTTGATCTTTACCTTGGAACTTCTTACACCAACCCAGAACAAAATCCTTCCAATAGAAATTACCATCATGCCAAACTCCAAATAGTTTCATGAAATGAAACCAAATAGCTGTAGTAGGCTCACCTTTACTAAACAAATGATCTACAGTTTCTTCTTGATGATTTCTCAAACAACATACACATTTAGAAGCTAAAAAACTGTAGTAGGCTCACCTTTACACATTTAGAAGCTGTAGTAGGCTCACCATATTTCTTTATTTCAGCCTCCAATTTAACACCTCCCTTCCAAATCTTCATGCTAAAAAACTGAAATTTTAAGTGGAATCAAAGGAGACCATAACCATTTGCATAGAATAAAAGAATCACTTTTAATTCTATAAAAAGAGAGAACAGCTTTCACGGAAAACCTTCCATCTTGAGTATAAGGCCACACCCTTCTATCCAAATCTGGCCTCAGCCTTAAAGAGATTGAAGAAATCTCAACAACAAAGTTCTTATCACCCGGAGTATCTAGCACTTCCAAATTCCACTTGTCCCCTGCAATAACCTGATTCAATAACACAAAAGGATCATGCACTGTATTGAAATCACATAAAGTGCCTTTGCCAGACCAGTTTTCGTACCAAAAATTTACAGATCCTTCCCTAAGTAGCCACTTACTATTTTTAACAATAGATTGAAAGAAAAGACTTATAAGCTTTCAAATATGTGAATGAGATTGAAGGACCACTGTAGAGGCCCAATCCAACAAGTTGCTAAAATATTTCTGAAATATGAAAGGATGCCAAGACAATTAGCATGCAAAGCTTGCATTGTATCATATAGACTCCTAACACCCAATCCACCTCCTCTTTAGGTTTGCAAAAAGAGACCCATTTAAACCAATGATGCCTTTTTCTATCCTCATAAAACCCCCAGTAAAAATCTGCATACAAGTTATGAAGCTTTTCAATGATTTGCTTAGGGGGATGAAAGACTGATAACAAATGAACTGGAACTGATTTTAGCACATGCTTTATTAGGATTAACTTCCCTCCTGCTGAGAGAAAATGACTTTTGCAACCAGCAATCACGTTCTCAACCTTTAACAATAAAGAGTCATACATAGAAAGCCTTGATTTTTGAATAATGTAGAGGCACACCCACATACAATACAGGGAAAGATCCTTCCTGAAATTTAGTAATATTATGAATGACCTCCCTTCTATGTGTAGAAGCTTTGTGAGTAAGAAAAACACTCTTGGTAGAATTTATAGCCTGCCCAGACAAATCTTCACTCTTTAATAAAACTCATTAAGTTTGTCAAACTTCTTTTGCTTCCATTAGTGAAAACTAGGGGTGTTAAAATGGCCTGCGACCCGATACCCTACCCGGAGCCGTTGGGTCTGGACTCGGCCCAAGTCCATCGGGTCCATACCCGTGCCCTACCCAAACCATTTTGGGTAGGGCTTGGGTCCCCTCATATTTCCTCTCACCCGATCCCGGCCCATACCAAGGTAGGGCCGTGTCTCGGACCCACAACTTGTTGAAAATTTATAAATATATAAAGAAAAAGGTCCAACCTGGACCCTGACTCAAAGACCGCCGATAGCTATACTCCAGGTAGGGTATGGATATAGGCTATAAGCCCGGACCTAACCCGAAGACTAACGTGGACTCGGGAGACCTTACCCGGACCCAAAAAAAGGAGCCAAGCTGGGCCGGGTCAATTTGGCAGCCCTAGTCGAAACGGATCAATAATTTATTATGTAGTAAAGGACAACATTTAGTGTGAATTATGGGGTCACGAGCATTTGTTCTAAATTATAAAAAATTATTGGTGTCCTCGTCATAATCTATGTTATTTGCAAGAGGTCATATTAATCAAGATTATACATTAATATCAGGGCAAAAATTTTTAATTACACCAACGTTTCAGCAAAAATTCGATTAGTACACCAATCCAAGAAAAGCTCTAATTAGTACACCAATCTACCAAAATTGAACCGTTAAAGAATCCGTTAAATCGCACTTTAAAGCCACGTGGCAGGGATAATTTGGTCTTATACTAAATATGTTTAAAATAAAAGATAAATATACATGTTAAAAAAAAACACTCATCTCTCTCTCTCTACATATGGATAAATATACATGTTAAAAAAAAAACACTCACCTCTCTCTCTCTACATATGGCGACTTCTTCCTTATTCCTTCGCCATTTCTCTCTCTATGCTCCCTCCTATACTT
>MKEJ01053989.1:3064-15794 GCA_001753735.1 Embelia ribes | reverse complement strand
TTGTGAGTTAACGGGGACCCGCAGTAAAAATATTTGGGTAACAAAGACTAAATAAAAGATTAAAGACTAAAGTTAATATTTTTGAAAATTTGTTAAACATGCCGCAGCTAAAAAAATAATAATAACTAGAAAAAATGAAAAATAAAAAGAAATAAGTTAATGGGCTATATGCATAACAAACGAGAAGAAGCGGCTGAGGTTTCTGGCAATTGAAGATACAGCAGCGCGGGATGAAGATCCAGCTGTTCCGGTGTTTCTCCTTGTTTTTTTTTTGTTAAAATTATATTTTTCTTTGTAACGTTATGAATTCTAATAATTTTATAGTGACATATAAATTTTTTGTTATCTTTTGGTTTAAATTTTAATATTTTTTATAATCATCCAATTTAATCATTGCTGTTTTATTTTTAGTTATTTAATTCATATTTTTAATTAGTTATTCATTAGTTTAATTATTATATTCATAGTTTGAAATTAGAATTCTACTGTTAATTAATTATTCATTAGAAAATTTATTATTTTTACTATTTAATTATTATTTATCGTTAAAATTATTGTTCTTTATTTTAATTATTACAGAATTAAAATTCAAGCATGTTTTCTTTTAGTTTCTTTATTACTAAATTTATTATTTTTGTTAATTCAAGTATAAGTAACTAATTCTCTTTCTTGCCCTAAGTTGATGAAGCTAGTTAGATTATCCCCTAACGAGTAGTAATTAAACAGGATTGTAAAATTTGGACCGAAACTGAATAATTATTACTTCTAAAGGTTTTTACCTATCTAGTTGTCTTAAAAATCACTTAGACATAGTAATTGTGTCTGATAATCACCCGATGACACTACAAATCGAAATAAATTATATTTAAGTTACTAGTAATTAGTAATTAATATTACACGAATGTTTAATTAATATGAATTGGGAGATAAAACTATTATTGGATTTGCCGATAAATAGCTAAACTTTAGTGAATTAATTTCGAAATCTTATTTACTTACGTGCTTGTTTCTTATTTTTATCAAAATTCCAAAAACCTTCATTGTTAGGAGTAGATATAACTTAAATAATTGATAATTCAAACTGAACTGATTAAAATATTAAAGACTTGGTAAATCGAAATAAGCTTTAGAGTTCCTTAGAATTTGAAACTCGGTCTAACCGAGAAAACTGCAATTGCCCCTAGTATACTTGCTAATAATCTTTTCGTGTGAATCTAGGAAGCGATCAATTATTGCAACAAAAAAAATATAAAGATGTAAACTATGAAAATAAATATTTTACAAAACAAATATGTATATAAAGTGTGCATATTTCTATTTTATTATCCAAGCGTATAAAAGTAAACAAATAATAATTGGTTGAAATGATTTATGAAAGGGAAAGAATGTGATGAAGTGCAGTAAATCTTGGAATACAATCGATTAATTATTTGTATTGCTTCAATTTAGTATTGTTCATATTATTCATGCTGTAAAACTAAAAACATATTTGTATTTATTATTATATATGAAATAAGACAATTCAAAAACATAAATTGAAAAATATATTTTGAATTTATATATATATTATTTTTAGTTTTTGCAGTTTGAAAATAATTTTTCAGAAACTAATACCAAATAAGTTTTTTGTTTCTCATATAAAAAAATTGAATTATAAATAAATCTTAAATGTCAATTTTTAAAAATTAAAAATTGAATTGCTAACCGAATGAGACACCAAGTTTGGTCAACATCTTTATTTTTTAGGCTAGTATATCTCCTTTTTACCCCTCACCCACTTCTCCCTTTTGGTTTAATATACTTTTAATGTATTCCTTCTATTCGTAAATAATTGGGTAATACATTGTTTTTAAAATATATTTAATTATAATATTTTAATGTAACAAAAATATTAAATTTATTCCCATGTTATATTCAAAAATATAAATTTAATATTTTTTTTTACATCTAAATATTAAATTATTATATTTTAAGTTTTTCTAAAAAAATGTGATATTCAATTATTTGTGGATGAAGGGGTAATAAATAGCACCGGTATTGTGCGGTCCAAGGATCCTCGTGCTTTGATTCCAAACCGACCCGCAAAGGATCTTAACCAAATGTTACTGGTTATATCGGTATCTTCTTCCTCCTAAATAGTGGATTACCACAAGCACACAAAAATAAGAAAGACCCAAGTGCAGAATCTCACATGCTTGTTTTTTATTTTAATTTCCAGCATAAGTATTTTTTTTTTATTATGTAAGAAAATAAAAATTAACAGCATGAAAATATAAAACCAGACTGGATCTGAACCGAGGTTCGGATTGTATCTGATCTATAATTTTAACGATCCAATTCGGTTCTAATCCGTTAAGGATCGGTTTGGTTTTAGTTCCAGCCGACCGACCCAATCAGATTTATACTCATTTTCTTCACACGTGTATAATTAAAGAATAGTTTCCTATAAAAATAAAATAAAATAAAATAAAATAAAATTTGTTGGCCCATTTGAATGTTGTTGGCTCTCAATGAAGCCAACTCACTTTAGCCCAATAGCCCATAAATGAGCTGTAGCTGTCATACACGTTCTGTAGCTACGGCTCTCACTCCCTTGACAATGGGGGCACGTAGCAAATTATGTGCTAATAAAAAAGATATGTACAACTTGTATTTATTACTAAGTTTGTATGCATATAGAAATTACCTATGAACTTTAGTTCAATGATTCAATCAACCCTCAACAGTATGAAGGGCTTGCAACTTGGTTTATGTATTATCATTCTTCCCTTAAAGAGGATACATGACTACACTACATTGGTAGTAACATATATCAGTGCCATGTCAGCAACGACTAGATGATCGGAGCCTGCCCCATTGTGCACTAAACGTAGAAGTACGACAGGACTTTCTCTTGATTGTTCGACACATTGTAGGCTTCTCCTTTCTAGTTCCTTTCAAGAGGCGGCAAACTCTTCACAGACATGAATGAGACGTCATGCTAGCTAAGATGATATGTTAGGCGACTATGCATAAATTGCACTTCAATTAGAGGATTTGAGTTTATCTTACAATGCCAGGTCCCATATTTCCTATTTTTTCCCCTACCTAGGAAAGAAGCAAAGGGGGTAATCCTACTCTGTCTTGCTACCTATGATTGCCCTGTCTACTTTGTTGCCTGAACACTGCTCACTGCGTGAATATTCCCGAAGGTAGTGAGGTCGGAGAATTGCTGGATCGGATGCTTTCGTCCAATGGTGTATGAGTTTCATGTCACCTCCACAATTATTCGGACGGTGTTCGTTCTACAGCATCTACGAGCTATACTGTTATCGAAGTAGGCCAAAGGGAAAGGTGCACAAGATAGGAGAAAGAGAGAATATTTCCAACAACCATGATAGCATCTTGCTCATCTAGGGGGATGATAACATGACTTTGGTCGAAATTCTAATATCCGCCCAGTTACCAGCCGAACGTGCTTTTCCAGTTAAACTTCTCAACATTGCAAGCTAAGAGCAACAAAATAAACCTTTCTGCAAACATGATACTAACAACGATTTCACAATAATACAACACTGCCAAAGTGTCTACATAACTCTATGCTGGCATTTAAAACAAGTAAATGAACGTAAACTAACATAATCACAAGAAATTAATTAGCACAAAAAAATTCATTTACCCACCCAATTAGAACTCGTCATGCGCTTCAGAGCTCTCATCAGGAGGAGATTCGTAAACATTACCGTCCTCAGTAGCCTCAGAGGACTCGTAAACATAGGAATCATCTGAACCTCCATCACTTTCAGAAACAGAAGCCTCATCAACTTTACTTTCTTCTGTTTCATAATTTTCAGAAACATTACCCTCATCGACAGCATTTTTCACATCTTCAACAATATTTTCCACTGTTTCTACAAATTGAAGCAAATAAAGCACACCATCGACGACATCGTACACCATCAATCCAATTCTAGCCCCGACCCAACTCCCCAATTCACTCCCAACCAAATACCCAAATCGCCCAAACCTTTGCTCTCCTAAATAACCAACAATGTAAGTGCCGATCAAGGTCCCAGATCCCCTAAGGGCACCTTCGGCAATTGATCCCCCATAGTAAATCGCTTCGAAAAAATCCCAGCCCGAAGAAATTATCGGACCTATGATACGTTTGGCTTTTCGTGTCGCAAGTTTTGCTGCTTTTGCCCCTTCTTTCTTGGCTAGCCCGGCCGCCTCTTTAGCAGCGAGGCCCTGTGACAAGGCATCAACTAGTGCTTTTTCAATGGCTATATGCCTTGCTTTTTCTACATGAGAAGACCTGATATTGTAGGAGTAGAGCTTCACGCCCTCTTTAACCAAGCAAGCTGTGGTTCCAGAACCACCGTCAAAGCAGTTAAATATAGTGAATTTTCCACTCTTGGATGAGGCCGCTTCACCAATCATCTGCCTACATTTGTCAGCTGCAAAAGAGAAGAGATCAAAACCGTCACTTACATCAGATTAAGAGAGTTTCCAAATAAAACAACTAATTTCCCTCCACCGTCCATGTAGAGTTTTTCAAACCAGCAGGTTTTTGATGAGTAAACACGTGCATATTGTAGTGGGCCCTATATACAGGTAAGGGCATATGTTATGCATTCAAATCCAATGGTGTAAAAAATTCTACACCGAAAACAGAGAGGACTTTGCTTGAAACAAAATAAGAACTCAGGGAAACCAATAAGTAGGAATAGAAATAAGTAGAGTCGAGGCGAGGCGAGCCGAGTATTGATCTAATCGAGCATGAATGGTTCAGATGGCTAAGTACTTGCAAAAAAGTTTGGTCAGAGTACAAGAATGAACATGATACACTACTATGTAAATTCTGCAAATTTGATGGAAACAGATAAATAGAGGTGAAAACGACTACTTGTTGCAATTATGAGCTCACGGATGTCCTTTGAGTGCCCAAGCAGAATTCTCTTTCTTGATTATCAAGTTCTATTCAAAAGTAAACCCTCAAATTCAACTGAAGAAATGGTCTGATACTTCAAATGGATAAGCCACTCCTACTCAAAAAAATAGTTGATTTAGCGGCATAACTAGTTGCTTATCTACAATGTATGCTGTGATAATCACAGTGAGCAAGAAAGACATTGGGCAGAGCTTATTCGCTTGTCTATATGAACGTGGTTGAAAATTGATAGAGGAACAACAAGAACCTCAGCCAGATCGAGACTAGATGACGTGCTAAATGCCTCATTGAGAAAATTTTCATTCTTTTGCTTTCAAAAATTCAGCCTACTCTATAAAGGGCTGACGGGGCACATGCAGTGGAGTTGGGTTCAGTGAGTGGAGTTCCCGAAAGGGTGTTGGGCCAATTCATTAAGGGCATCCCCAGCAGCTTATCTAAAAAGCTCCCCTGTCTCTATAATTTTGAGTAACCAAATTAGCACCCACAGCAGTTCTCTATACACTGTTGCAGTCCCCTAAAATTTAGATATCCTCGTTGTTTGCTCCTATTTCTACAAATTACTGCTTACCTTCCTACCCTATAAAAAATCAATTCTGAAACATTTTTTTTAATCCCCATCTGCTTTGACTCTCCTGCAGCATTGATGTTGCCTGCTCTCTCATCCATATCATAGAAGTGTATACCCAAATCCCATATTCATTTTCATACATGGATCTCTCTGAAAATTTGTTCACGTGTCATCTGCTTTGATCAAGCATGTCTCTAGGGGTGTTCCATTGTGATGAACATTTTCTTTGAGGGCTACATGTGATTGTTTTTGATCTACACAAGTGGCCAAAAGAAGGAAGGAGTGTCTGATGGGGATGGAGAGAAGCAATGATAATGTTACGAGACATTATTTTAGTAATTTTTCTATTTTATATAGGGTTGCTGCCGTAGGCATTTCCTAAATTTGAGCCTATAATTTAGGAAATAAGCATTTAGGATGTTCAATTTAGGGTCCCTAAGGGACCATGTGCCAACCAAATACAAGATCACATATACTCTTCAGTAGCACGTAACCTCCAGGCAAAGGTGTTAGAAGGGGATAGACAGCAATATGAGCTTGCATGGTTGTAGCCTTTTAGGTGCAATAACATGAGATATGGATACATTTTCTTCAAAGCTTGGGCAGGCGGGGATTGGATCTGCTCGTGATTAGACCTTTTATACGACTGATTTTTCCCCCAACAATAAAGAAAGAAGAGTCTGATTCGGAAAAAGAGTAAGACCGCCCAATAGTGATCTACAGATAACAACTGACGTGGGAGGCCTAGGGTGAAACTCTGGCACAAACTATATAATTTTCCGGTCAAATTATACCACAATGGTATGGACATAATCCTTTCGTTTTTCGGTCAAGGGAGGTGGCAGTCACAGGCACACAAGCTTCCTTGCCTGCTGTGCACAGAGAGAAAGTCTACAAACTCTTATCTGACAAGATATTGCAAGTTGTTCTTTATCTTAAAAAATATGATTAACGAAAAACATACTACCACAAAAGAGTCGGTACACTTTCAATGCATCGTTGTGTTTACTTGAATAATTCTCCACATGATTATATACCCAATACAATATATTTCTCCCTTTCTATGCTCATTATATGGATATGGACATGACTGTGCACAAAGCTTCCGCATTCCAGATATGGGGAGGTACGATGTACGCAGCCTTGCCCCTGTTTTTAGAGAGGCTATTTTCTAGGTACGAGCACGACTCTCTAGTCGTAATGGAGTCAACTAATATAAACATTCAAATTGGAACTTTAAATGCCACCAATATTAATTTCAAAAGAGGCTAAATAAGGAACAACTATAATTTGTATGATAAGGAACAACTATAATTTGTATGATTGTATGCTTCCCCTAATACCTTCCTATGCTCATAAATCAATATGATCATGGGAACATATATGAGTCCATTTCGTTACCACAATACCTTACATTAAGGATTACAATGAAAAATTCATCAATACGGGCTTTACGTGAACATTTCAAGAACAAAAATGCTGTCAAGTAATTAGAGCATCTACACCAGTCTTTCTAAAAGAAAAATATCTCTAATTTGATTTCCCCTATGAGAAATTTTGAAACTCAAATGTTCTGTATCAGTCTTTCTATTGCTAGAAATTGATTTTTGAAATGAGAAAGCTTTCTCTAGCGAATTTCTCGACCCATAAATCTACTGCTCCTCATTTCTCTAATAAAAAATTAATTTCTATTTTCTTTTTCAACATCTTTCAATTTATTAGTATGGGATACCTCCCTCGTCAAAATTTACATACATATTATATGCCTATATTTTGATTTCAATATTTTGAGGTTTTTTTTAGAAAGACCGATGTGTTCAATTTCTAAAATTGGTATTTCACAAGGGGGAGAAAGCAAAACTTTGATATCTAAAAAGTGTTCTTTTTTGGGGAAAAATTAAAATTAAAACTTGCTGAACTGCTGTGTATTGGAACTGCTGATGATATTTAACAAACAATCATAAGCCCTAATTGGAAAAAAAAAAAAACAAAAATGCCAATTATTAGGAGAAATAAAGAGATAATTATATGTAAGTTATACCTGTGATGCTGAGGCCGATGATTCCGACAACGAAAGACAGTACCAGAACTCGTTTCTTGGAGAAATCGATTTCGAAATCCATTAGTTCTAAACTAGAGAGAGAACAAAAAAGCCAAAAACAATTTTGATCAAAAAATGAAATACTAATTCTTTTCTATCGGAGAGAAAGAAAGAGAGTCAAACGTTTGAAAAATCTCTTCCGCTGCTGTTAAATTGGTTAACTGTTTTATGAAAATGAAAATCCATGATTCACTACCACAACGTTTAAAAGTTGGGTAAATTACACTTTGCCCCCAGGTTTCTAAAATTACACTGCGCCCCCGAAATGTTTGGTGCCTATTGCATTGTACCCCAGTGTTTCCAAGGACAAAGTCAAAGTAAAATTATTTATAATATATAACTCAAACAATTTACTAAAATACCCCTTAAATAGTATCTTTTGTATAGTTTTTTTCTATATTTTTTTATAAAAAGGATTATTATTTACAAATATAATATATTTTTATTAAAGTGATATATTTTCTTTAAAGTTAATAATATCAAGTTCTAAATTAATAAAATTAAAAAATAAGTACGGGTAATATGATCTTTATATAATAAAATCAAACTTGGATTATAAGTGGGGGCAAAGTGTATTATCCTAAATCGGAGGGGGAATCTGAAATTTTCAGAAAATTTATAGGGGCAAACTATATTTTACGCTAAAAGTTACGCCAAATGCATAAAATAATATATTCGGAACCACGACTACCCATTTGGAATATGTAGTCTATAATTAAATATATCATTATATATAATAATTATTTGTATCAATTTATATTATGTGTTTATAATTAGTTATATTATTTTATTATTATATATTATGATGTAGCTAATTATATATCATATAATCTAAATTAATACAAATAACTTATACCATTATAATTATTTTTTTCTTAAATAATACTATCTCTTTTTTTTGGAAGGTAAAATAATAATGATAATAATAATATTATTATCTCCGCCCACATGTTTTGACTACTTTTTAATTTTAAATATTCAAAGTTAATTGAATATTTTTCATTTTGGATGATGCCATTATTACAAAATAAAATAATTTTTTATTATTACCGTTAGTTGTTATTGGAAACAAAGTTAAAGTCAAAGATTATTGGGGATGAAATTTGTCTTTTTGCTCAATTGAAACTTTTAATTTGAAATTGTGGAAGATTAAGTGTCAGTTAAACTTGTCCAATTATTTATAGAATGACAGAGTAATTCATTATTTTTTATTTTTTATTTTTTTTTAAGAAAGTTCAAGAGGAGAGGTATTCGAACCTATAACTTCTTATTTGCGAGGTTATGTTCTGTCACACTAGACTACTTCTAGTGGCTTAGAGTACTCCATTATTACACAACACATTTTTTATGAAATTTTAAGTTATAATAATTTCTTGTTTAAATATAATAAAAATATCAAATTAATATTTTTAATATAAAATAAAAATAAATTTATTTTTTTATTATATTAAGACATTAAATTATCATATTTCAAAATTTTTAAAAGAAACATGTTATGTTAAAATTAATGGACGAATGGGGTATTGGTAGTAAGTTTGATAGATAAGAGCATCAACATCAGCTTATCTAAATAGATTATCTATTTTACAGCATGAAATTCATTATTTATATTTTACAGATTGGCTATTCAACTATTTCCTACAACAGATTATCTAAAATAGATGAGAAAGGAAACGGAGAGTTAAATTTAGATGTCAGGCCAACCAAAAAATTAAATTTCAGATTACTATCTATTTTAGATATTAGAATAGATACTTTTTATGCAGAATATCTAAATTTCATATCTAAAATAGATAGTTAACCTATTTTATATAATCAAGTGCTATTTTAATAAATAAATAACTATTCATAATAATAAGATAGAAGTTTACAAGCCGTGGGCACATTCGAGTGGAGAAGACCATGAGGTTCTCGTTGAAAAGGCCCATGAGAAGAGGCACAAAAATGTTGTTGCTTTGAGAGAAGATGTTAGCGTTAATCTCAGCCATCATATCGTCGGAGACACGGGATATTGTTGGTTCAGAGGAAAAGGCTTTCGGCTCATAACTAGCAAATCACTGCTGCACCGCAGATGCTTTGTCTCGTGATTGTCCAGTAGAAAAAATGAGGTCTGAAAGCATTTTACAGGCAGCCAAAAGTTTTCAGAGGCAATTGATTTTTGTGTGTGAGAAAACTAAAAACTACTATTTTAGAGAAAAAAGAAAATCAGTACCAAATTGCATTCCTCTGATTGTTACCAGCCAATTTATACTTGTAACCGTGCTAATTGTCATGAAAAAATAATAGAACCAAAAGTATCATGGACAATTACTGCACTAAACTACCGCATTGTAGGATCTGATGTATGATATATGCAGACTTTACCCTTATTTCCACAGAGGTTGTTTCCAAGATATAAATTTGTAATATTCAAATCGCAATGGAAGCGTGCATGGCTTTAACCTATAAAAAATATTCAAGTTAGGGCTTTGAGTGCCACCAATATCAATTTCAGGATTGGCTGAATATAGAGCAACTATGATATTTAGATGCCATGTAAACATCAAGCCAACTCCAAATAACCTCTCCAAGCATTAGCAAGCAATAATCCTACTACTTCAACTCCTATTCATATACAAACTATTCATAATCTTGGTAGAAGAAATAAAGGTAAACAAAACAATAACTAAAACAATATACAACTTCACAATATGTAGGCTTGGACACAAACACAAATAGATGGTTGCACATTCGAAGAGGAATTACAATTAACAAGTTAGTGATTTAAATGTGCTAAGTAATAAAATTAATGTTCTAGATATCCTATAACCTTGTCAATATTATAAATAATTGGTGCTCTATATGGCAATAGAATTGCAATGGCATACATGGATGAAGCCATAAGAAAGGGCAACTCTTGGATTTCCCTGGATTGATTACTTGCTTGCAACAAGAGATTCCGAAATTTAGCATATAACAAAATATTAGCTTTCAACATTTCCAATTGAACAGATCATCTAGCTACCGGAATAAACAATCACCTGATTGATATCAAGTACCTAGCAAATTACATTAGCTCTCCAAAATGTTAATGTTTCTGCAGCGACTGAAACACCACTCTTACCGAAACCTAATTTTCCATTTTTCATTCTCTTCTTCCAATTCAATAACTAAAGCTAAAAATCAAGCCAAGTTTTTTTATCACCTTTTAAAACCAGCTAAACTGAGCTCCACTTTATGCTTCATTTTTCATTCTCTTCTTGTTATACTTGTTTGATTCAAAATTAAAACTAAGGTCACCAAGCCTTTTGTTCATCTTAAAAAGAAAAAATAGCTCCTTGTTGAGAGGCTGCAGATAAATAAGCTCTAATTTCTGTTTCACTCTCCCTTAATCTTCCAAGTCTCCTCTCCAAACTGTAACTCTAACTCAAAATGAAGTTAAGAGACTAAGCAGAGACATAACAATTAACAACATAACATTTGGTTATGCCGCCAAATGAGAGCCAGTTCTATTGATTACAGAAGAGGAGGAGAAATACTTAGTAACACAAAAATAACAAAGGCATCTTTGAAAATATGTAGCAATGAAATTGGATTCCCAGTCTAGTGGGCTTATAAAATGTATGCTACATCACTCAGGATTTATGCTTACATAGTCTTACCACAATAATGGATAAACATGGAAGGGCAGTAGAGTAGCAAGCCATGCAATTGCTGCGTAATTAAATCTGGAAACCAATAATCATAATTAAAACCAACACATTAAAGTTCAATCAAAACCCTCCAAACGATACAGTTCGTTTACAAGTAGAAGTTAATAGCACCTTCAACTCCCGGTCGCCGAATCGGTTAAATTCTTCCTGTTAGCTCATAACTTCTGGTTCCGAATGAGTAAACCCTATAAATTATTCAGATTTCAAATCCCTAGAAAGGTTGGATTTTTAGAGGGAAAAAAATAATAAAACATATACACTGTAGTGGGGGTAGCTTTGAACGAAATCAAGTATGGTTTGTAATAAGAGAGCCGGAGAGAGAGAGAGAGAGACGTTGGAAGAGAGAGAGGTAGGCGAAGGATATATTTGATAGAGGCGGTTGGAAATCAGAGGGACCTACAGGAGAATTGTTTTATTTGATGGGGGTAATTTAGGTATGGAAAAAGGAGGAAATTTTATGAGGAGTTGGTACTTTTATAGTAGAGTTGGATATTGGATGGCCGATCATTATCAACACGATTATAACTATCACTCCATAGGATTAATATATTTCTGGTACTTATGCATGTACATTTAAAATTTTCTTTTATTTGCTTTTGTATACAGAAGTGATTTGCTCAGCTATTCCATTATGGCCCTTTTTAGTGCTATCTTGCAGCTTGGATATCTTTCTTTCACTTAAGAAATTCTGATAGTTGCTTTTAAGAGGTCTGGTTTCCTTTTAGAACATTTTATTTTACTATTTTCCCCTTCTTTCTGGCAGCAAATCCACGCACTGGTTATGTCTCTGAATTATGTTGGAATAGAAATCAAGACAGTTCATTCACTTGAATCTTGGAACGGGGGCGTTCTTGTGATGATTTCTGGGTCTGTTCTTATAAATGGTTTCAGTGACAGGAGGAGATTTATGCAAACTTTTTTCCTGGCTCCTCAGGAGACAGGCTACTTTGTTCTCAGTGACATCTTTCATTTCATTGAAGAAGAAGCTATTTACCATCATCCAGTGGCGTATCTCGGTCAGAGCGGTCTTGATCCCAAAGTTAAATTTTCAGTCCCTATCCAAGGACGAGGTATTGTGATCAAATCATTGGCTAGGATTACTTACCTTTAGAATCTTGTGAACTTTTTTCTTTCATTTGAGAGTAAATCGATGAAATGTTGTCTGACCAGAAGGCTAATTTTTTGCAGTACCTATTCCTTAATATTTTATGCAATCTCAATTCAAATAACTGACCTGTCAAAAAATGAATTTCTTGAATCCAATCTTTGATTTTCTTCATTTTTTTACACACTCCTATTCAATGTTTTTGCTGGACTAAACTTCTAGGATCAAGATTTTATACATACAAGTATGTAGGAATTTTCTACATACACCCACTCATTAGTTGACATGTAAGAGAGAGACTATTAATGTTTCTATTTATAAAACTCCAAATGTA
>MKEJ01053987.1:0-10399 GCA_001753735.1 Embelia ribes | reverse complement strand
GACCGATAATAATACAGCTAATAATAAACCACACCTAAAGTAAAGTGAGATGGGTGAAATCTAATTTTTAGAATTATGGATTAAAGAATCGTCAAGGTGGAGAATGGAGAAACATGGAGAATATATGGAGTATTTCAACTCTCATTATTTTTTATTTTGTAGAATCTAAAAAGAAAAACAAGTAGGTTGGGTTGCAGGTTGCAACCAATCCAAGTGGCGGTTCTTGCAACCAGTGGTTGCTAAGTAGTGATTTTAGGTTTTCAGGCTATCAGAATCGTTGGCTCAACTACCATGTTATAAGGTGTTGAACCATCTCACCTAAAAAATTAAACTGTTAGGAAGAAACGTATTATATTATTTATTATTTTAGTCAACATGATTCAAGAAAATATGATGAAATCATATACTCGTCCAGAATTACATCCAAATTTGTTCAAGTTCTTATTTGTAATTTCAGATTCGGTAAAACCAAATTATTTGATAACATGGTTAGTGACATAATTTTTATTGCGCATATGGAAATAAGGTACGCATTATATATTATATAGTTTTGGTATAATTTAATTTGTTAGTTTAATGCAGTAATGATTATTTTATTTAAATACTTTACTACATAAATGCCCAATCGAACCAACAATAATTACCCAAATTGAGTTTCCCCAATGAACTTTTCTCAATTAAATCCATCGGTGATATACTCCAGATCCTCACACATATATTCAGTCAGTTCTCTAACTAACTTTCCACCTTCAGCCAATTTTTTGGCACATTTTATTCCTTTAATGATGATTAATACTGGGAGAAGTAAGTTATGGACAAAATGTTATTAGCTTAAAAAACGGAAAAAATATTTTGAAAATGATAGGAAGTTTCTAGGTCATACTAAAAATGTTATTATCTAGACTAGAACCACCAAGGGAGGAGCGAGACACTACGGAAACGAACAAAATTCAAAATCAGAAATAGGATAACCGACATTAACCGAGAATACAAGGAAGATCAACTATTGTTCTTAAAAAAAACTATAGAGGATCCATGATAAAATGCCTCTACAAAATATACAAAAGAAATGATAAAGCCCGATAGTCTACGATCGAGCCATATAATCCCAATGATCCCCCAAAGTGGTATATGTCATGTATGTACATGCTATGCATTATGCCTCAATATTACTAAATTCCAAATTTCCAAAATCCAAATACCAAAACCAATTTACTAAAATCAAATACTAATTTCACGTACGATATACCAATTCTGCATTATGCATACCAAATACCAGTTCCGAATAATAAATACTCAACAAATACTCAACTCGGAGCCCACCACATGTGATTCCCAACTAATGACTCAATAAAAATTAGGACTAGCATCTTTTCTGCATGGACCCGCATTGCCCTTTTTCCTTATAAAGCAACACGATCGGTACATGTGTCACAATTCATAGGCCTGACTCAAAGCTGTCGAGATACTCATAAAATTCATATTTTTGTTGGTAACAGTTGACACTAGTCCAAAAAATAAATAGAAAAGACTCAAACTGAAACCATGAATGTACGTGTCCTTTCTATTAATAAAATGTTCCAAATTTAATTTCTCAATTTACATGCCGAATGTATGAGCTCCAAATACCGAATAATATATGTGTATGAGCATATTCAAATGAATAAACATTATGCCAATGATAAATAAATCCAAATGTAAACATGCTCAATTTAGGCCTTAATTTTATAAATTCTGAAAATATGATTTGATTTTGCAATGCATATACTGAATCAAATAAATACATTTATAAGCATAATACCAAAACATAAAATCAAAACCAAAACCTAGACATGTCACACATGTCCACATATACACAAACCCTTCAAATTATAGTAGAGTTCATGGTCTACTCGTATCTCAAATGCACTGAATCAAGCTCCCGAGACTTCACGAGAAAACTCCCCAAATTTCCTCCACTCGACCCCTCAGTTTGATTTAGTTTCACACCTCGGATCAAAATGCACCCAATGAAAAAAATAATCTCTACAAGATGAAGATCAAGATAGATAAATTTATTTTGATATACCCTAAAGGCACAAAAATTGAGGCATTGCAAAGAAACGAGATGAAAGTTGAGACTTACCTCAAAATGTAGGCCTCACTCTATGTACACCCTCCCAAGTTAGATGAAATCAAGGTAGAAAGCTTGAAGATCCACCACACTTTTCCCTCTCACTCTAACTCTCCGGTCAAAGCAAAAAGGAGATGAAGAAAGATCAGTCGTCTGATTTGGCTTAGCACTCGACTGATACGTAGATGACCAAAAGATTAGCCCAAGTGTCAAGCCATGTGGCAGCTCAACAAAACAGAGTTAAAACACATTTTTACCACCTTTGTAAATATCCAGAGCCATTATCCTTATCTCACAAACATTCGAAAGTGATATATATAGAGAGAGAGACTTTGAGAGAATGCCATCTTTGACTCAAAGTCCATCATTCTTGAGTAATAATTAGCCTTTACAAGCTTGTGTATCAATTACTATCAAATCACCATCTTTGAAAAAGTTGTACCTTTGACCCCTTGAAATTCTGAAGCCGAGCCTGCATGCAACTAGAATAAGAGCAAATTATTGGTTTTTGACTCAAACTATGGAGTTTTAACACAAAAGCTTAAGGAAGCTTGCAAGTTTTTGGACTAGCAGCAAGAAAGATCCTGTAGGAGGTGTACTAGAGCTTGAAAGGAGAAATTTGAGGTAAAACCACCATTTTCAGCCTTACAAACTCTAGTTTCAAGACTGAATAGATTGAATCAGTCGACTATTGTATCTTATCAGTCAACTGATTCTATCGGGAAATGAGAAAATGATTTGAATGCATCTAAAATTTGATTCTCTTTTCAATTGACCCTATAATTTGGGAGGAATACTAAAGGTGGTACAACACCAGCCTTGAAAGTAAGGTTGGCAATTTAAAAATTCATTTTGTTAACGAAGTTGGTGGCAAAACCTTGAGTAGTGTATTGTTTGGAGAACAAGTTGAAATTTTGATAAGAACCAGTGTTGCATGTTGGCCAAAATCACTTCCTTTTGATCTATAGGATCAAAAATTGAAGGTAACACCTCCGTTTTCCTTGAAAGTTTGAAGTTTTAGATGAAATAAGGCCAAACAGTCTGTAACATCCCAGAAATTTTGAGTTAATTTTTTTATTTATGTGCTAATGTACACAAGTTGCATTTAGATATAATATGACATAATATGTTGTAGATTACATTGTAAAAGTATAAGCATTGTGTATGTCTATGTGTTGCATTTAGATCATAATATGACATAATATGGAGTTGTGTACGTATTATTGTGTGACCATGTTGGGAAGAGTTTGTAGGTTTGTGAGTTTGTGCGTTGGGAAGTATTAAGTATTATAGTGTTTGTATATTTGGGAACAGTATGGGGGTAGATCAGTCAACTGATATAGTATATATGTCGACTGATTGTGAATATATTGACTGATGTTATGTATATGTCAACTTATTTGAAGTGATTTGATTTCTAGAAGTGTTGGTTCTCATATGGGGAGAATTAATCGATTGGTATGGATATATATCTAATTATTCTAATAGTCATTGATTTGGGAATATGTCAATTATTTTAAGGTGCATTGAATTCTAGGGGGTACTGGTTCTCATGTAAGGTGAATTAGTCGACTGATATGGATATATGTCGACTGATTTGGTCGTATTTAATTTCACGAGATTTTGGTGCTCAGGTGTGGAATATGTTGACTGATGTGGTGTATATGTTGACTTATTTGAAAGTCAATCGCCTGATTTGAATATATGTCGATTGATTCTTGAATACATTTTTTGTCTTTAAGTCACATCAAAGTCATTTTTTTGCTCATTTTCACTCATTGCAACCAAGATATATATAGAGAGAGTAAGGGTGATTAGTTTCTTCAACTCTTTGAACCTTGATTTCTTCTAGATTAGGTGGGTTTCCACCGATAAAAATCATTTATTCATGATCCTTAGAGCGAGGACATTATTTTGAGGTAAGCTTTATTTCGCATCTCGTTCATTCACTATTCCTTAGTTTTCGGGGCCTTTGTTGTTGCCAAAATAAAGTTAATAATCTTCTTCCTTGCGATGAACTAGTTATCTTTATGTCTAGATTTGTGTTGATTCAAACTCATTTGCTAGATCAAAACAAAGGGAAGAAGAAGTAGAAAGTTGGGACATTTTGATGTATAGCTTTCGGGTGAATTCTAGCGCATTTGCAGGTATGAGTAGACTAAAAAATAGTAACATAAACTTGAGTCTATGTGAATGCTCGATAGGTTAATTTGGTTGGTTTATGTGTTTGGTTAATGCTTGTTGCTAATTATAATGTATTGTCGACGAGTATGAGAAATGTTGAATTATATATGGATGTTTCATATACAACATTCACAAGCATTCATAAAAATATATTATTGTGGAAAATTTTCGAATTATTGAGAAATAACATTTTTAGGAATGAAAATGACATTGAAAATGATTTCTATTGAAGTTGGAAACAAATGCTTTTGTTTGAGGGTAATTGCATTATATTTGGCGTGGAAGCTCGACTAATAAAGAAATGTGATATGACTCTGAATTGAGACAAGTTTGAAAGTGTTTTAAAATGACTTATTTGTGTGTGTTGCATACAATTGGGGGTTGAGTCTTTTTGATGTTTCTTTTATGGATTATGTCGACTTGTATATGTGAAACATTTTATAGAGAAGATTCGACACCTAACTGTGAAAATTGAAAAATCTATACAGGAAAAAATTCCATTGATTGACATCAATAAGAGAGAGACGGATTAATGTAGGCTTTGATTGGTATCAGTAAGAGAGAGGTAGGTAGATTGAAGCGAGAAAAAGGTTTATTATAAAACTTTTTTCCTTATTTTACGAGACACCAGTCGTACTTATCTTGAGTTGTTGAGTTGTCGAGTCGTTGTGGGTTGTGGGTTGTACATTGTGGAGTTTGGTGTGGGCATTGCATTGCATCGTTATATGCATTGCATTATAGCACATTGTTTGTCGTGCCCCTGGAAGGCCCATATGCCCTGAGCCGTGAGATAATAGAAAAGAAACAAAGAGAATAAAATCAAAATCGATGACATATATAGAAGGAATAAGAAAAATGAAAAGGCAACATCTACCCATCCGAACTATAACAACCATCAGCTGTTGTAATATATAAATATACATTAAATATATAAAAATGATTTACAACATAATACATAGCTATACTAGAACTACAACAAACAAAAATGTACATTTACTACAATACTGCCAACCTCCGAGTTAGCTATACAACATCATTAAGTTATAAGCTTGTAAAAAAACTAGGAAACGAAAATGTACAAACCCTAAGCCTTGTCTACATAGGCAACATCTATCTACACCATTTGTACAATAAAAGTAAAGTCCTCCATGCCTCTGAACCATCTATCCATGCCTCGTGTCCGACTCCAAACCTGAAATACAGATTAGGAATGGATGCATAGAAAATGTACATGGCTCAGATGATGAACTAGAATATGAAAATGAGATCATGTAATATAAATAACATGTGTAAGCATGATATACTTAAAGTGTACATGAACAATATAAATGTATATGCAATGTTACCATGCTACAAATATAATGTATGTGACCTCCGACTACGACTTCCGATAGACTCAAATAGAAAGTTAGGGCTAATATCTCTCCACAAGTTTTGAGGCTATGCCTCGCCTACAATTGATGCATCCTGTGCAATGTGAATCATAGGCACGATTATAAGATGTACTCATACCTAGAGTGATCGAAATTCGTTCCCTACGCAGGTTTCCCAGCTCTCTTGGTAAAAGTTAAAGCTCATAAGCTTAATTCCTCCACTCCCTGAGGGGTTAAAATCTACATTTTTAATTGGTAAAGTTTGACAGTGGCGCCCTACAAAGAAAGAAAAAAGATTCAAGCCAAATACGAATAAATATGCTTTTTTAATCGACCCAAAATGTTGTAAAGTTTGAAATAAAATCGTCGAACTTGTTCTTAATATTGTAAGCATCATTTTTACGTCTAAGTTCATCATGATCTGAACTCCATTACTAGATCGAATCATGAGCTCAAGTGGAAAGTTCATGTGATTTTATTCGAAACATCTTCTTCCAAATGAAGATTATCAAAATTGATAATGTGAGATGGATCCCGTATATACTTTTAAAGCATAGAAATATGGAAGACATGGTGAACCCTTGAAAGCTATGGTGGTAACGTAAGATAATACGCCACCTCTTCGAATGCCTTAAGAATAAGAAAAAGACCAATAAAATGAGGAAAAAGTTTCCATTTCTTCCCGAAATACATAATGTCTTTTCGAAGAGAAACTTTCAGAAAAACGTGCTCACCCGCTACAAAAGCCAAGGGTTGTCTACGATGGTAGACATAATTCTTATGCCTACTCCGAGCCGTCTCCAAGTACTGCTTGATCAACTAAACATTCCAAGTTATTTCCTGTACCAATTCAGGATCAAATAAAACTTTATCTCCGACCTCCACGTAACAAATAGAAGAACGACAAGGACAACCATATATGGCCTTGAAAGGCGTCATTCTAATACTCACATGAAAGTTGTTATTGTAAGCAATTTCAATAAGGCTAATATGATCCTCCCAACTTCCCCTAAAATCGAGTACACAAGCCTTTAATATATCCTCCAAGGTCTGAATGGTTTGCTTAGATTGGTCATATGTCTACGGATGAAAATCCATACATAATGAAAGTTTTGTCATCAATGCCTCTTGGAGACCAGACCAATGCAGAGAGATAAAATGAGGATCGTGGTCTAAAACAATTGACATCGGAACCCTGTGAAGACAAACAACCTTATCGATATACTTTGACACAATTGCTCAACCGAATTGGTTGTACGAATTGGAAGAAAATGTACAGATTTCTTCATATAATCAAAAACTACTTAAATAGTATTATTACTCTGCCTTGATCTTGGCAAACCAACAACAAAGTTCATTGTTTTCTATTCCTACTTCTACTCGGGAATGGGCAATGATTGAAGTAGTCCCCTGGAATGCTTATGTTCAGCCTTCACTTGTTGACAAGTAAGACATCACGAATAGCCACATCTTTTTTCATATTAGGTCACCATAATTGACGAGCTATGTCATGAAACATCTTGGTGCCACCTAGATAAATAGCCAAACAAGAGTAATACATTTTTTATAGAGCCCTATCCCGAATCGATAAAAGAAGAAATAAACGACACATAAATAGCAAGCTATCATCCCCCGCCATACTCCAATGATAAAGACCGTGCTCGCTCAGAATGTAAACTCGGTAAGCCTCCGAGTCTTCGTCATTATTCTGTGCTTCAATTACTCAAGTGATCAAAGTAGGTTGAGAAAAAATAGTAAACAAAGTAAATCTACCTTTCCCTTCTATGAAGTCTAACCCAAATTCATTAAGTAATCTGAACATTTCCCATTCGTCCAAGCAAGGAATGGGATGGTACAACGAGTCTTGCGACTCAAAGCATCGGCTACGACATTGGGCTTCCTGGGATGATATTCCAAGTCAAAGTTATGTTGCTCCAAATACTCTACCCACCTCCTTTGACGCATATTTAGGTCTCTTTGAGTACAAATATTCTTCAAAGACTTATGGTCCGAAAATAACTTGAACTTCTCTCCATATAAGTAATGTCACCAATACATAAGCGCGAACACTACCACTTCAAGCTCCAAGTCGTGCGTATGATAATTCTGTTCGTTTCAAAGCATATGCTATCATTTTCTCAATCTGCATCAATACACACTCTAATCCTTCCTTGGACGCGTCGCAATATACGATGTAATTGATTCCCTTTTCCGGAATAATGAGCATGGGAGCCGAAGTCAACAAATTCTTCAATTGCAGAAAAGCTTCTTCATACTTTGAACTCCACTCGAATTTCACCCCCGTACAAGTAAGCTTCATCAATGGACCCACCAAATGGGAAAAATTCTGAACAAACCTTAGATAATATCCTGTGAACCCCAAGAAGGTTCGAATATCGAATACAGATTAAGGTTACTCTCAATTAGAAACGGCCTCAATTTTCTTAGGATCCAACGAAATACCCTCCTTCGAAACAACGTGCCCAAGAAAATGAACTTTGACAATCAAAATTCACATTTCGAGAATTTGGCATAAAGATTATGTTCCCAAAGTGTGGTAAGAACAATCCGAAGATGTTCGCGATAAGCCTCCTTCGAAGATGGATAGATAAGAATATCATCGATAAAGATAACTATGAACAGATCAAGATAAGGATGAAAGATGTGTTTCATTAAATCCATGAATACTACTGGAGCATTTGTAAGACCGAATGACAATACATGAAATTCATAGTGTCTATATCGAGTATAAAAAGCTATCTTTGGTATATCCTATCTCCAAATCCGTAGCAGATGATATCCCATACGTAGATCAATATTCGAAAAGAACTTTGAACCCTTAAATTGGTCAAAGAGATCGTCAACGCGAGATAAGGGATACTTGTTCTTAATTGTTACCCAGTCTAGCTTACGGTAGTCAATGCACATTTGCATCCAACCGTCTTTCTTTGCCAAAAATAAGGTCGGCGCTTCCCAAGGCGAAGTACTAGGTCTAATGAAGCCCTTCCGTTTATGATGATCGATTTGCAACCATAACTCATCTAACTATGTGGGAGCTAAATGTTAGGGTGCGATAGCTATCGGTAGTGTCCTCGACACTAAGTCTATAACAAACTCCACTTCTAGTTCAAGAGGAAGTTCGCTAAGATTTTTTAGAAACACATCCACAAATTCATATATGATGAAGGAAATTCAACCTCCGAAACCTTCCTATCCAATAAATAAATACTAGCCAATAGAGTAGATATACTAGTACAAATACGATAGTAGTTATAAGGCATAAGAGTAGGACTATTTCCTATAAAAACGACATCAATACCCTTTGAAGTTTTCAGAAAAACCCTCCTCCTTTCACAATCAAATATGGCATGAATGTGCAAGCATATCAATACCAATAATTATATCAAACCCCAACATATCGAAAATAATAAAATCATATTCGAAGATATGATCAGCAATAACCATTTCGCACCCCCGACATATGCTATCCATACATATAATACCCTATCCCAGAGTGTCAACAATGATGGGCTCATCTAAATGGGATATAGGTAAATGTAGCACCCTAACAAAGCGAGATGTCACAAAAGAACACGATGCACCCATGTTAAATAATGCATACGCCTAAGTGGATAAGAAAGGAAATGTACCTTGAACAACCGAAGGCTCAACTACCTCTAATGCCTGAGGCATAGCAAATGCACGAGTTTGAGATATTTAACCCGATTGAAACCCTCTACGACTACCACCACCCTAATGAGATGATGAAGATGGTATTGTATAAGTCTTCTTAAGAGATGATCCTAAAGATGAAAAAGGTACCTGACCCCTAGGATCAAAAGTAGGGAAACTCCCCAGGCACCTATTTTGCATATGCCCCTTATTGCCACACCCATGACAGAAGGCTAAAGAACAAGCCACTTGAACATGTCCAACTACCCTACATAAATGATATAACCTGAATTAGTATACTTTCGAGTGATATGGCCCTACTGACCACAATTGTAGCAACTGTTACCCTGAATAGTCCATCCCGAATTTGTCGACTTAACCACAACTGGCTATCCCCCTAACTGAGAAGATAAAGAAAAAGCATTCCTGGATCTCTTCCTTAAACCTCCATTTCCACCACTATTACTATCAACCCTGCTAATACTTCCACCACCTTGGTTCCCTGAATTAGATCCTGATGCCTGAATTGACTGGGAATTTGAAGATTGCCCTGAAGATTTCTTAGGCCGAGCCTCTATAAGGCGTTGCTTCTCTTGCAAGCCCACTTCCATTTCCATTGTTGCACTAACACGGCGTTTGTTCGATTCATGTAATCCTACGACAATGGGGATATAGATAGATGGGTGCAAGCTGCATATAAACCGAAAATACTTAAGCCACTATGTAGACACCAACTCTGGCGTATAACAAGCTAGACTAGTGAACTGCATTTGGTACTTATGTATACTCAATTTCTTTTGCTTTAAGTTTAAAAAGTCATCTCGTTTCCCATCCCGAACAGTATCGGGGGGAAATTCTTCTAAGAACAAATCACAAAAAGTATTCCATGTGATGATCACTTGTTTAGAAGACCCAAATCGGAACTCTACCCCAGATAACCATCGCTCAGCTACTGCAGGGTCCCCATTCCCCTTGAATATGACATCAGAGAAACCCCTCATCTCCTTCAGTACCCTCATTACTCGGCCTTCGATGTCCTCTCTTCCTGGCTGTTCCT
>MKEJ01053972.1:0-17572 GCA_001753735.1 Embelia ribes | reverse complement strand
ATTAATTTTAATTATTTTATTAATCAAATTAGTTTTGTTAATTTATTTTTTCATATAATATCTTTTTGTATTTCTTCTTTTTCTTAGTTATTTATATATTTATAAAAATTGAGGTAATATTTTAAAATTTTACGGAGGCTCTTAGATTGATAGAAATAAATTTATAAAAATATTTATTTATTAATAGTATTTTGGTTCTTAAACATAAATTTAGTAATTTCTATTATGTAAGCTATTTTACAGCTATGCATACATATATATATGTATGTATGTGTTGATTGATTCTTAGATTGTGAATTCCGTGTTTAAGAAGGCATAAGATCTTTGTAACATGCAGTTTCACCAATTGTATTATGGAGGCATATATTCTGTTTCTATATATGTAGCAAGTATTTCTCCAATTGTATTAATGATGTATGCGGTCTATTTTTCTATACAATTTGCTATAGAATAACAAAAGAATATATTATGTATAGAATAGTTTAGAAGTGGCAATCCCGTACAGTTTCGTTGAAGTGGCAATCCCGTATAGTCTTGTCAAAGTGGCAACAAAGGTTGCAGTGTAAGATCATTCAAGATTTCAAGAAGCTTCAAGATTTTGAATCTTGACCATGATAATCAGCATAATATTTTTCCATTATATATTATATTTATCATGTGATTGTTATAACATTCTAGTTATTGCAAGTATTTTGGTGAACATGGATATTATCATGTTGTGTTAGGTTTAATATTTCAATGGTAATTTATACATGTCAACTAGATAATAAAATTGATTTTATCATTAATAAAATTAAAGACAATATGGGATTTTATGTTACATGTATATGGAATTGGAAGAATTGAAATATTAAATAATAAAGGAATCCCTCATATTTTAAAAAACTTACTAAGTGGGTGACGGAATTTATATCGTATAAATCCCAGTCTCCATCAATCGTTTGTAAATGATGTGATTAAATACTTTTCTCATCGGATAGAATTAGTTACAGAATCATCCAATACAAAATCTAGCAATTGTTGTTAGTGCATCACCTCCCCATCGAAGAGATACACTATAGTACAATAGATCTAGATGTCAATGATAGTATACATTTAGTTATAATTAATAGTATACTCACCATCTAATTTACTACTATCAATTATAGGACCGAACTTATGTCAACTATTTAATTTTGGTTGGCATGGTAAAGTGGCTAGATAGTAAAATTAATAGGTTTAACCTGTCTGTACAAATGTTAAGTAGTAGATGAATTTCCATCAAAACATACTATTTACGGTGTGTTAGATTGTTGGTGGATTCGTTTAAAAATATTGGTTGAGAGACCTTATTTTAATGTTTGAATTCAAAGTTACATAATTGCTCATTTGTATATGTTACATATATGATTCTCGGGCTTGAAATGACATCATTCAACCCACTTGATATGATTCTTAAAGAAAACAAATTGGTTGGCCCTAATTATATAGACTCTAAAAGGAACTTGGACATTTTACTAACTGTTGAGGATTACAATGTTGTGCTCACTGAATATTGCCTGAAGAAACCTCCCAAGGGGCAATTAAGCCATATCGTAAGTGGGTTAAGATTGATAAGAATGCGTAATGCTATATTTACACTTCTATGTTGAATATGTTGTAACATCTGCATCAGTTTATGCCCACAGCTTTTAATATGATGGCGAACCTCAAAGAGATGTTTGGGAAACAAAATCGCGCCGTAAAGTAAACAACGATGAAAGATCTCATGAATACGAGTATGGTTGAGAGGACCTTAGTTAGGGATCATGTTTTAAAGATGATGAATCTTTTGAATAATCTAGAGATCCTTGGAGCAGAAATTGATAGGGGGAACCCAGGTTGATATCATACTCTAGTCGTTGCCTAATTTTTTAAGCAATTTTACCTGAATTATAATATGAATAAATTTAGTTATTCATTGGTTGAACTACTTAAAGAACTATAAACTGTTGAGAGACTTATCATCATACCTACAACTGCTTTTGTGGCTAAAAAAGATTATAGTTCTAAACCAAAAGGAAAGAAACAGAAAAAGGTTCAAACGCATAAAACACCTCAGCAAGATGGAATAAAGAAGCCCAAGGACAAGTGCTTCCATTACGAGGCATCAGACCATTGATAATCACAGTGTCCAGTTTTGCTTGTCAAAAAACAAGCTCAAGGAAAAAAAAAATCATTTGTAGTTGAAACATAGTTAGCAGTGTTATCTACACTAACGCTTGGTGTGTAGATATTGGAGTTACTAATCATATTTGCAATTTTCAGGTGTTTCAGATAATCAGGAAACTAAGTGAATGAAAAATCAACATATTTCTAGGATAAGGCACTAGAGTGCTAGTAGTTGCAGTAGGAAATACTACTATTTCGTTTAGTAAGGATATATTTTTAATGATGAATGATGTCCTTTATGTACCTTCAATTAGAAGAAAATTAATTTAAATTTATAGTTTAGTTAAAGATGGATATTCTGTTTATTTTAATAATTCAGTTATTATTAAGTTAAATAAACATTTTGTTTGTTTTGGTATATTAGTGGATGGTCTTTTTATTATTAAAATAATGCCTCTTCTACACTGCAACTAAATGAAACAAATAACACTATTAATCTAACATATACGAGGAAAATAACTTCTGAAATCAACCAACCTTGTCTTTGGCACTAACGCCTTGGTCGTACTAATCTAAAACGAATTTATAGATTGGTTAAGGATGGACCATTAGGCACATTAAAAGTGGAAGCACTAACAGTCTGTGAATCCTGAAGGTAAAATGACAAAGCGGACTTTTTTGGTCAAAGGCCATAAAGTCAATGAGACATTAGAGTTGGTTCATTCGGATTTGTGTAGACCTATGAATATCCAAACAAGAAGAAGTTTAGAGTATTTTGTTACCTTCATTGATCGCTACTCAAGATATATGTATTTATGTGGTGTATCACAGGTCTAAATGCTTTGAAAATTTCAAAGTTTTTAAGGAAACAATGGAGAAGCTTCAAGGAAAATGTATCAAGACGATACGATCTTAACGTAGTGGAAAATACCTATTGGGAGAATTTGTGGATTACTTATCAGTTGAGGGATTTACTTCCCAGTTATTTGCACCAAGTATGACACAATCGAAAGGTGTAGCGGAAAGAAGTAATATAACTCGTATAGATATGGTTAGATTTATGATATATTATTCGGGTTTACCGATTCATTTTAAGAACATGCATTAGAAAATTTTAAGAACATGTATTAGAAATAGTAGCACATATTCTAAATTTGGTACCATCTAAGTTAGTACCAACCACTCCCAAAAAATTATGAATTGGGCATAAAACTAGTCTGCGGCATATACGGACAAGGGATAGTCCAGCACATATGCTGAAAAGGGAAGGTTGATAAGTTAGAATCAAGGACAGATGTTCGTTTCTTTTTTGGGTATTCCCGAGGAACGTAAGGAGGTTCATTTTACTATCCTAAAGATTAGAAGGTCATAGTTAACACTAATGCCCGATTCCTAGAAGAAGATTATGTAATAAACCACAAACCCAGAAGTAAGATTATTTTAGAGGAGTTTAGAGGAGATTTGTCAGCACTGGCTTCTGTCATTCCCACAGTACAACAAGAATTAATACAAGGAACTGATTTGGCACAATATAAAAGTGCTAGCACACAAGGAGTGCCTATCATAGTGGGAAGGTTGTATGCCCACCGGTTAGGTATACATTTTGTGGAGTCTTTTGAGATGATTCATGATGGATTGGATACTGAACCAGTCAACTACAATGAAGTACTTCAAGACAAAGATGCAGAATTTTTGCAAAAGGCCATGAAATCGGAGATGGAGTCTATGCACTGTAATCAAGTCTGGGAATTTGTAAAACCACCCGAAAGGATAAAACCCATTGGAAGCAAGTGAATCTATAGGAAAAAGATAGGAGTAGGCAAGAAGGTGGAAACCTTCAAGGCAAGGCTTGTAGCAAAAGGGTTCACTCAGAAAGAGGGAATCGATTATGAGGAAACATTTTGACTAGTCACTATGCATAAGTCTATCTAGATTCTCTTATCCATTACTGCTCATTTCTATTATGGAATTTGGCAAATGGATATCAAAACAGCTTTCCTTAATGGAAATCTTGAGGAATGCATTTATATGGTGTAACCAAATGATTTTATAGCAAATGGTCAAGAGCACATGGCGTGCAAGCTTAAGAGGTCCATTTATGGACTTAAACAAACATCTAGATCTTGGAATACTTGTTTTGATCAAGCCATTAAAGCTTATGGTTTTGATCAATGCCATAATGAGTAATGTTTCAGTGTTATTGTTACTATATGTTGATATACTTCTTATCGGAAATGACGTGGGAGTGCCATAGTCAGTCAAGTTATGGTTATCTAGACAATTCGATGGGAGAAGCTAATCACATTCTTGGGATCAAGCTTATACGAGATCGCAAGCAAAGGATGTTAGGCTTATCACAAGCTACTTTTATCGATGAAATTCTTACCCGTTATAACATGCAAGATTTCAAGAAAGGGTTTCTACCTTTCAGACATGGAATTCATCCATCTAGTGATCAATGTCCACAAATACCGACTGAGATAAAGAAGATGAAGGCAATTCCTTATGCTTAAGCAGTAGGAAATCCCATGGACACAATGTTTTGTACTAGACCTAACATATGGCTTACAGTAGGCATGATTAGGAGATTTCAGTCTAATCCAAAACGAGAGCAATGGACTGCAGTAAAACATATAATCAAGTATTTGAAAAGAATTAGGGATTATATGTTGGTTTACAATGCAGATAGTCTTATAGCTATTGGGTATACAACTAAGATTTCTAGGCAAACAAAGATTCAACAAAATCAATATCAGGAAATGTGTTTACCTTAGCAAGTGGAGTCACTAATTGAAGGAGTATCAAGCAAGGATGTGTTGTTGATTCCACTATGGAGGCCGAATATGTGCCGGTGAGGCAGCCAGGAGGCTATTTAGATTAAAAACTTTCTTTTCAATCTTAGAGTAGTACCTTCAGCGCAATCGCATATTATACTTTATTGTGATAATACTAAGACAATTGCTAATACAAAGGAACCCCAAACACACAAGAAAGTGAAACACATTCAACACAAGAGAAAGGTGATGTGGTGGTGACAAAGATTGCATCGGCAAACAACTTGGCATATCCATTTACTAAGAGGTTATCGAGTAATACTTACGATAAACATGTGGAAAACATGGGAGTTAGATGTATGCCAACATGGCTTTGAGTCTAAGTCGGAGATTGTTAGGATAATACTAAAAGACATACTTGTTTTAGATTTAATATTTTCATAATAAAGTTTGTTTCTTTTTAATGAGAATTTGTATGAGCAATAGTTACTTAACATTATGTTTTAATGAATAAATATATGTCTCATATCCTGTATAGTAGATGATCTAGTATGTAGAGTACCACTTATACACAAATGATTAGATCATAGGTTTTCATGGAATATAAGTTTTATGTTTACAATTTTAGGTGGAAATGGATACACAATTGGTAAATTGTAGTACAAGGTTTCAGTAAGTTTATCTTGACTACGGGGGACGGTATAGTTCTAACTCTTTGTACTAGTATACTTAGTATATATTAAACAGAACCATATCAAGGTAATTATCTTAGTATTAAATATATGACAATTGATGTATTGTGGTCATAGATAGTGTCTATACACTTAATCTTAAAATTATTCAAACAACGCTTGTCGTTTTGATTCATAGAAGAGTGATTAATTATAAGTCAATAAACTTAGTGAGTTTGATGATAACATTTTTCAAATGGTGTTTATTAGTAATTGATGTAATCCACATCCAGGATAGATGATACTCCTTTAAGAAAAATTATAAGTTTTGATTGTATCAAGCTCTACAGGTGGATTTTGTAATCCGATACGTTAAATAAGTTAAGTGGAAGGTCTTAAAGAATTTAATATGCTAATTAAATTAGATTGTCAATAATCTTATTTAATTAGATTTGCAATCTTAACGTGGGGAGTTTAATAAACATTAATGATATGGAACCCGAATTATAAATTCGTAATATTGGTAGAGAGTTCAGTTACAATCATGTAGTGATATTGATTGTGGTTTATATGGATAATGATTATCTTGGTAGATGAGATTAAAATCAAATCAATACTGGATAGCTCTTCCAATATTTAACAATCAGGTCCCTGCTCTACCTATTTAAACACATTTCATAGGCAGAAAAGGGGCACACGAAATTCTCAATCAATTTTAGAGAGAGAGCATCTCTATTTAGTGTTCAAGAGATTTATACATGTAAATCTCGTAGGTATAATTCTATCGTATATGGTAAAACATAATTAATTTATTAATAGTATATATACACACTATTACCGGATCAATATATATTTTTCCACTGCGTTCCATCACCCCCCGGGTTCTTAATCATTAAACTGTTAGACGTAAGAGATAAAGCCAATTAACTACAAACAAACAACTCAATTTATCTTCTACAATTTTTATTTTTTTATTTTTTACTCACCTTTTGTATTACTTTTTTGTCAAGGCTATTTTATATATGCAAATTGATGAAAGGTGAAAAACCTTTCACCCCCATAACATGAAAGTTAGAATTTAGTTCTTGGATGACCAGCTATCTGGTATGACTAGAAACTAAGAAGACATTAGCATGGGGCAACCGGGCATAGAAAATCATTTAATACTTCAATACCTCAATTTATTTTAGGAAGCTAAAGCAAATATCAAGACTTAGATAATGACCGAATCTAATCGCATATGGTTTTAGTGACTAAATTACCATTGAATGAGATGCTAAAGTAGTTGAATAAAAATTAGCATCTTAAGATACCTGTAATGAAACTTAATATACCCCTATGAAATTATCAAAACCATGGGACCATCAAGAGTTTCTCTTCACTCCACTTTTGTTTTTGTTTGTTGGAGGATTTCTTTTAATTACTAAAGAGTAAAGTTCCTTTCCATCGTCAATGTGGAATTTTTATACAAGCAGCTATGGATGCATTACATCGGTATATAAATGCATGTGGGATCCACTACATTATACATGTGCCATCCACCTAAGCCCCACTGGTGTAAAAATTCTATGGCATCGGTGGATGAAAATTAAATTCATTTTTAAAGTGTGCAACAGCAAACGAGAAGAGCAGAAAAGCCAGTTCACAAGTTGGGGTGCATTAAAAATTTGTGGATCCTAGAGCCTATTCAGAGTTCACTACAATGGTCTAAGCGGTCCAGCTATGTGGACGTTTCTATTCCAAACCATAAAATATGACAGTTATCAAGTAATTCACACTACTAGCATTTCTCACCCATCAGTAGCCGATGATTGAGATAATCAGAAATCAATTAGCATACCTTTTTTTTCAAGCAGTTCCTGTTATCAGCCTCTCCTGTTGATCTAATTTTTTAACCTTTAGAAGACCAAAGAGAACTTGGAATCCGAAAAAGGCACAACCCAAATATGCTACGAAGGAAGGGACCTAGAATAAACAATTTAAACGAGTTATTTAAAAGAAATAGAGGACATGTTTGGAGTGCAGTCTTTCAAGACAATCTCAAATAAACATACCCGGATTGAATTGAGATACAAAATTGTTGCAAGGTTTACTAGAGTTCCAGCAGCAACCGCCTATTGATTAGTCAGAGAAAGTTGAGAAATCAGGAAAACTGTGTAAGGGTCAGAGTCATGCTCTATAGAAAGCAACAGTGAACATATGCATGCAAGTTGAAGCATATCATAGTATGTTGAGTAAATTCTCTAATCCAATACTAATTTTGAAGATCCGTTTTAGTTAACAGATGATAATAAATCCTCCCACTAGTTGATAACTGAAACTTTAAAAGCTCATTAGGGTAATTACGAACTAGAATAGAAAATTCAAGAGAAATTGTATGCATGAGTATATAGGTAGGAACCAGTAACACTAGATTACAGAGAAGGGAAAGAATCCAAGGGTACCCTCGCAAGGATGCTTTACACTCACTGTTCACTGTGAGAAAAAATTCAGTAAAATGACGAGTGATTATAATAATAAATTAGAATAAGGCATGCCAAAGGGAAACAATATGAAATGTGTAGTTCGTACTGGTTTCATTGGAACGAACTTAAAAAACTCTTGATGGTATCGATTTGCATAGTAAATAAATACGCTTCTATGAAGTGAGCATAGTGGTTGAACTTATGTGGCAACACTGTGCTCAAGATTCATTGGACTACTACTCAATGATGAAGGGCACAAGGCGGACCCCAATTAAGAGGGACAGACTAGGTTCTCTACCAAAGGCAAATTCATATGCAACTGAACATGTGAATGCATACAGTATAGTAGAAGCCACAAACTAGCAAGCAACACCAACGCGACCTACAGCGCTGTGTGAATGTGTATCGACAAGATGCAAGTGAACTTCAGTACATTTTGTTCAAGCTAAAATAAGAAATACCGTATAAGCAGATTACCTAAAATAAATGGTTCACAGATATCTAGTCCTTGGCTCATGGGGAAGAGGATTAACTATGATTTATTAGATTATAGCAGTAATAAGACAACAAGTTGGAAAAGGTTTAGGTTCAGCGAACATGAACATTTTATCCCATCATGCTATGTTGCCAACCATTGAGCTGGTTGAAATTAAAAAGTAACCGAACGGTAAGAGATTATGATTTATTGGCAATTAGCATAATAAATTAAGAAAGAACAACTCACACTTCCTATTGTCTTTTGAACAGCTGCAACACGTATGAAAGCCCTCTCAGACTCCAAAGCTCGTACCCGAAGCTTCAAATCACCTTGTTCCTGGGGAGGAAAAAGAGTTCATTATGCGACTTCTTAGAAGAGGAAATGTAATTTAATCCAAAACCATGTAAACTACTAAACAAAGTCGCTGACAAGTACCAATCTTTGGATAATTTCAGCAAGCTTTTCAACTCTATTGGCTTGTCTAAATAAGTTATAAAATGCACGGTTCTGGCGGTCCCATCTTTTCTTGAAGTCCTGCAACAATAACAAGTGAAACTAGTAAACAGGTAATTACCTAGCCATTTTCTAGCAAATCAGTAGCAATTCAACAAAAGCATGCCTTTAAAACAACTTCAACACCAGCTTCCCGAAACCGTAGCAACTCTAGTGCATAACTGTAACATACCACCTACTTCAGGAATTAGAGTTTCAAGGAGACAAACTAAACCACAAATCTAGGAGTCAAAATGTCAAAACTTGAAACAATCGTAGCAGTCAGAAGTTCACTCACGGTTTAGCGATTTCAGTAATGTCAAATCTGGGGTCAAGGCCTTTCCCAATACCATCCAACACTGCAAGGATGACATATGAATTCTGAGTTTACCGTTTCGAAGATAATGCTAGTAATGACATGAACAGATATCCACGGAAGTACCTGAAAAGGCTCTAACAACAAAAGTGAATGTGGCAGGAAATCTGAAGGGCTGATCTGCTGCAATTGCTAATAGATCTTCTCCTGTTAAAAAGGTAAAAAGGAAAAGAATACACCATGAGCTGCAAACTCATTCTATTGTACGAATAGATAACTGTGATCACGACCTACAGTCTGCACCATAATCAGGCTGACAAGTCCAGAGACCTAGCTGACTCAATTTATGAACCTGAAGTTCAATTATAACCCTTGACATGGGAAAACCCTGATTCTGATAAAACACACTTTTCCTCTATAAAAAAACAAACATAAAAAAGGCACAAAAGCTGCCTATATTCATATAGCTGATTCTGGAACACCTAAACAATCCTCAGTTCCTGGAAAAAGCACATGAGACTAATTCCATATCCTTGACATAGATAAACAAAAAAAAAAAAAGTAAACCCATATATTAGACCAAGCCACCAGAAAGAGGAAATTTTTCCATTTGGCAGCTCCGATGGAATGATAAATCTTATGTCAAACATATGTTTAATACGTTTGCTCAGTCAAAAAAATGAACCTAATAGTGAAGCATGTTCCAATGTGTAACAGCTAAAAGTAAAATTACCTATAGCTGCAAGACGCTGCTTCTTTTTCTCAATTCTCTCCTCCTTGCTCAAGGGTTTCTTAAACCCAAGTTCTTGTTTTGCCATTTCTCTCTCTTTCCGTTGTGCAGCTAGACGTTCTTCAAAGCTGAAAACCAAAGTGAAGGCAGTAAATTCTACAAATTTTCCTTCTTTTCTTTGGAGATTGGTGATTTATGGGAAAAAGGAATATAACATTCTCCTCTTCTTCATCCCTACTACTACATAGGATGCCCAAAAGGTCAACATATTTCAAAAATTTAGCAAGATATGTTGAAGAGGGTTTGAAGGGTCATGGGTAAGAATCAGACCTATACGGTTGAATTCTTAGACATCCCTAGCTTAGCTTAAGAAAATCATGTCCGGATGTCAAACAATATACAAGGCTGAAACAATAACCTAAGACTTTATCCACCCAGCGATCTTTTGCTATTATATGTGAAATGCATGTCTCATGTAAATAATCACATCCACAAATGTCGGGGCGCTTCACATTTCTGTTACTTCTGGTTCATTTATAACCAATTCTCATATACAACTGTAGCGCTTGTAACTACTTACATTTAAATCTTTTCAAAATATGTAGTAAATTGGGTAGATGTTTCTTGTATTAGGTTGACTCCTTAAACACGTATATTTATTTTACATCCAAAAAAGAATAGGATAGAATAATCTGTAGTCTCCTTGTATCATTAGTCCTGTAACAGTTAGCTGCTTGATCATTATGTACTTCAACTTTAACCAAAATGAGGACTGCAAGAGAGATACAATTCTGAGATGCACAAGCACCCTCACCAATAAAAGATGCACAAACAGAGTGCTTTACACTATCCCATATTCAAATTGAAAATTTAATTTTTTTAATGAAAAAGAGCCATCATTTTGTGCGATTTTTTCGCAGTCAAGCGACTACTTTATTATGAAAAGAGCCCCAGGAATTATATTAGAATGACAAAGCACCTATTAAGGAAGAACTGTGCTGTTCGTCTGATAGCTGTCATATCTCCAGTAGGCACGAGAACACCCATCTGAATCATTGACTGAATAACCTGCACAAAAAAACCATTGGCAAGAAAAAGGAAGCAGAAATTGAAGCTGCAATGGAATGTGTAGTAATATAAGTGTAACATAATAATCATGCAAATAAGTGCGAGATTCAAAAGAATACCCTATCTGGATCCTTCTCATAGACCCCGTAAAAAGTCTCCAGCAGCCCCTCTCTGATATTGGGACTTATACTGGAAAATGCCAAGCCAGTGTTAGATGACAGACTAGCTAGAACAGGAAAGTTTGCTAAGAAGAACCACATAGTCTAGAAAGAGAACCTTCCCATCATTCCAAAATCATAAAAGATAAGCCTTCCCCCATTAACATCATCCACAGCAATATTTCCTGGATGCTGCAAAGGAAATTTAACTTCTGATTAGTTCTGGAAAAAGATATTAACAATGATTATCTTTTGAAGAGAAAGGCAGGGTTCAAGAAACAAACAGGGTCAGCATGGAAGAAACCATGAGACAAAATCTGTTCCAAGTAAGATTCAACAGCGTAACGGCCCAACCTGAAGAACATAGTTACAACGTCAAATAATGGGCTCACAAATTACATGTCACACGTTGCACTTTGTATTTACCTCTGGCGATCAACACCCAACTGATCTAATGCCTGTATTCTGTTTATTTTGATTCCTGGTACATACTCCATGGTGAGAACCTACCACAAAAGTTAGACATAGCCAAGATATCAGAAAAATATAAGCGTTCAAGAGCCATATTTTAAAATTATGGAGAAGTTAAACCTGTGGTGTAGTGTATTCCCAGTAAATTCTTGGGACTTTCACGTAATCCATCTTCATGAAATTATTAGCAAATAACTCTGCATTTTCTGCTTCCTTCATGTAGTCAATCTCCTGAAAAAATCACAGCATTACTAACATCATAAAACATTGACTGGCAAAGCTGTAAACTGTCCAGAAGTAACCTTCACAAACTTCAAAAATAATCAGACAATCTGAATGGATTGTAACTTTGTATGACAAAGGTAAGCCCTGGCGCTAGCAGAAGAAGAGATTGAACACTGCCCCAAATAATGGATCCTCAATTGTCGCAAATTAACATTTGCCTCTAACATGTTCTGATGATCTTACAAGTACTTATCAACCCCGTGGTGCCTATACCACAAACAATCCTACCTGAATGCCTAACAGCTCAGCCTTTGTCTCATTTATATCCTGTCCCCAAACAACCTGCCAAAATATCCTCAACCTACAAAGGATAAAAATACGTCTGAAATGAAACCAGATGCTTCAATCCATCTGTGATTTCTAAATCTACTAGTTTATGACTCTGCACTTTACCATGTTATCTTTCAGTTGGTGATAACCAGCAAAATTGCACTGACAACGTTCATTAAGATTCATAAAGTAAACAAACTTCACCTCTTAACTTTGGATAGATGACACCAATCATCATACTGTATCCCAAGGTTCTTTTGTGGATGATTATTGGCTAGTATAGGATGCAGAGACGGGTCAACCATCAGACCATATCCTGAAGCCAATTCCTACGAACAGTTCAATCAAAGAACAACACTCCCAAGTCTTCCACAGGACTTAATGGATCAATTGCAGCTTCCTTCAGCCTAAACCCCAGTGAGATGCTCTACTTATTGCCCTTTCTGCTTCTTTGCCAGGCTACTATTAAACAATAAATATATGTCTGATATTCGTGCTATTTATGTTCTAGATTTCTTACACCCTTACACATCTAAAGATTACATTGAATATCATGTCCATACCTTGCGGGAGACAAAAAATCATTACTTAAGAGCCTAAACTCCTTCAATGGAAAAGGTGAGCACCTCTGGTGATGACTATTGATATAATGATACATAACTTGTTTGAATCAGTTAGGTTTGACTTGTACAAGCCTTGCGACAAAAGTGTCACGGGTATGCATGTTACCTGATATAAGACGGCTGCACACTCATCATAAATAGCAACCCAGTCCCTCTTTGCACCATCTGACTTAGGGTCAAGCTTTTGAAGATATTCTGCTATCACCTGCAACAAACGAGTCAACAAAAAAATGGAGTTCTTCAAATTCTGAATCTTGATAGCAACCACAATTCTCTGCATAGGAACAGCAACACGAATCCATCAAGGAAATAAGTGAGGTAAACTTAACTAATCAAAGATCCACCTCAGCAAGTGGTCGCCATTAACTAGAAAACACATAGTGGTGAAATTAAACTAACTTCCAACTACCAGAGAAATCAGAAAGTATCTGCAAGTTCTCTTCCTGAATATTTCTTCTTCCTCTTGCATCAGAATATAGGCAAATAAACATCCCAATAAAGAATGTCAGGAATGTGCACAAGTTGAAAACAAGCTCTACTGTGAAGTTCAAAACCTAATAGAGGGCACATGCATTTAACATCTTATGTATTAATCTAGAAACTCAGCATTGAGAGAGCACTGGAGAAGAAATTTTAGTAGATTTCCAAACTGACCCTCAGATTTTTTAAATCAATATCGAATAGGTCTTTGAGACCCGGCCTCTGTACTTTAACTACAACTTCCTCCCCCTTCAACTTCGCACGGTGAACCTGACCTGGACAAAAGAGGAAGGTAGGCGGAATTAATTTTTTTCATCAATAAACACAGTTAACAGCACCCAAAACAAGAGCCCATTATAGTTTCTGGATGCAATCAAATTTACCAAGACTAGCAGCTGCTATTGGCTCATAATCAAACCGATCAAATATATCATTTACAGGGGCACCTAGTTCTTCCTCAACTATTGAAATAGCAGTTTCTGAGGGGAATGGAGGAACTTGATCCTGTGTAAAACCGGATGAAACAATTAGTACAGTGTAAAATCTCAAAGATAAGATTTTATCAGTTGAATATGACAACCAAGATAACAAAGGTGGATTTTCTATATCAATATGCAAATAAATGGTACCTAAAGAGCAGACATGAAAAGGAACCCAAAATGAAATAAAAAAACTAGGCAGGAAAGGTAACAACACAAATTCAATGGCATCGTTAACTTGTATTCTTAATTGTAATATGTTTATAATATCCATTGCAATTTAGAAGGGAGGAGAGAGAGAGAGAGAGAGAGAGAGAAATTGATCGCTAACAGCTTCTCCTGGAGTTTCTGGATGTACCAAAACACAAGCTTATTGAATTTGTTTTCTTATTTCTTCAGTCCCTATGATTCAAGTCCTCAATCCGAAATTTCCAATCACTAACACGGTAGGACTTAAACTACCAACATCCAGATGGGTCTTAAATTCGTACTTAAATGCTGTGACATTTGCATAAAATAGATATCATTGAAAGAAAATCAATAATGAAAATAACAAAGAAACAGACGAGAATGAGATCAGTGCTCTTCTGCTTATTAGACAGACATGTTTAAGTATAAAGCATCCTGACCACAAATAAAACCACAGGTTCTGTCAAGTGAACATATGCACAACTTCCACAAGAACCGAGGAGGACGAAAGTTGTACAATTTGAATCAAGAAAATCTACACAAATGCTAATTAAAACTAAACAAGGAGAGCCTTCAAATAAAATTGGTCAACTGAGAAGCAGCATTTCGGATATAGTGCTTTAAGAAACTAGAAAAGCCAGACAGGAGTACACTGTCAGTACTAAATATCAAATGACAGAAAAAATTTACTACACAACTAAAAAAATCCACTTGATAACAAAGAATGATTATTGAACAATTTATGCTTCTCAGTACAGAACTTCTGGCTAGGCTAGTTCTTGAAAAATAAAAATTGAAGGTAACAGCAGTTCAAGTTAATTTAAACTGCAAATAATTCAAATTTACTGTCTCTAATATGAGATTTCAGACCTGAAGTTCCGACAATTGATCAACATATTCCTGAGCAAGAATATCCACCCTCGTGGAGAACTGCTGGCCAATTTTTATGAATGTAGGACCTAATCTCAAAATGCTTTCTTTTAGCCATTTAGCAAGGGCTTTCCGCCTTTGAACCTTCTTCGATTCAGTTATTCCACCTGCATATAAACCTCCATCAATTTACATGCTGAGAAGAACTACTTTGAAAAAGTTGACAGCATTGGTAATCAAACTCTCAGCCAGTAGGACAGGGAAAGCATCGCATGGAGACATGAAAATCGGATGAATTGCAGAGTTCACCGAGTAAATAGCCAACGAGATAGATGGTACAGAAAAGAATGAACAAAACAAAGCGTCTAGGTAAAGCATCAGTACGAACTAACAGGAAGGTGTTAGATGACATATAAAAGAATGGACAAAACTTCTACAAACGCACAAGTACAAGCCAATAGGCACTCATAACATGGTACAGAAAATCAATGAAAACCAATCTGACCTACTGAGTCATAAGAAACTAAGACATCTGATTCTATGGAATAGCAATGTTCAACAAATTAAGAAACATTAGGCCAAGGTTAGATCTCTTTCTAAAGAATATAGATTTGTCTTAATTCTTTTTATCGGCTGTACTTCACACTATCCAAGAAACAAAACAAAGTTATATTTCTTATTGTTTGTATTATCTTTGAGTTCCATTACGCAAAAGAGAATTCTTACAGAAACCCCTTCTGTCAAAACAACAGACCTCGATATGAGAACTTCTGATTGTTCCACCAAACCCTGAAGATAAATGTGAAAACAAACCCCCATATTTCCAAAGTCCTTTGAATTGTTGAATAGGTTTTGAATCTACTCCAACGGCCACCAGGAGCTACAGACACCTATTAATAATCCAATATTATTCAAGAAAGGCAGCTCAAAGGCAATCATGGATACACAAATATAATAACATGCCTACAAAATCAGATGCACTCTAAGTCACAGACAAGGTTTCACTAGTAAGCTTTAGATCAGCATACATCAGGAGGAATGATGCTTGCTTGAAAGCAGCCAAAAGCATTTAGAAAAAAGATTAGTCCAAATGCTAGGTACTTTTCTCACTTGAACACTTGCCATTGATACCGCGTCTTAATTCATGCTTTCTTGTTCTTATCTCAAAATTGTATAGTCAGGGTTGATACGAGAGAAGAGTGTAAAAAGACAAATACAGCTCAATTGCGTCAACTATCAAACTTGTAGTGCTCTGTATCATCGATTTTAGTTGAAACCGAATCATTGTAGATATTTTCTTTGCACAATGAGATATATCACAAAAGTCTTTGCCACATTCGACAAAAATGTTATGATCTTAAGACGAATTCTATCCTCTATAAATAGCATGTCGTTTAGATACTTATTTGTTGGCCATCCATGAAACCATGGTGTAATATTGGTTGCAGTTGTGGTAAGTATATCACACCAAATTTGGTATCATCATTCATGTCATTCTATGCCACTAAATTCGACCAATGGATGGTAAAGTACAACAAGACTGCTTGTTAAGCTGCCAATACTTATAAATATAAGCAGTCGCACATGGACTGGAATTAACCGGTTCATATAAAAGCTGCCAGAGTTTTCTCTTATGCTTTTCCAGTTACATATATTTTTATTTATTCATTTTCATTATGTTTCTAAGAGCATTCACACCAGTACATCTATAAGAAGTTCTCTCATTTGAGAAATGATCTAGATCATCGTATAAATTTTTCTCAATTTATAGAAAACTTAGGAGAAATGCTAAAGTTAATTTCTTAGCGGAAAAAGAATCTACCAATCAAAATTTCTTTAGTAAAATATTAATTTTTCCCCTACCAAAATAATAAAACACTTGTTATCACTAGGGAATATGTGCGTGCGTGTGTGTGTGTGTGTGTATGTGTGTGTGCATTTTATTTTTTAATGTATAAATATATGTAATAGTGATTTTGGTAATATAATTGACTTTGTAAAAAGTGAAATTGGGAAATTAAATGAGAAAAGGCAATATATGCTCTAAAACATTAACTGAAAAACACCCCCGAATTAAACCCCAAAACTAGAAAACAAAATTAAAAATAAAATTCCAAAAACAATACCTCAACTTTCCCATGTCCACTCCGCTTAAACCAAGCCTCCTCTTGCCCAATCTCCTCCACACTCTTTTTCTCCCTCCTCCCCTCTCTCTCCTCCATAACCGGCTCCGCTGTCCTCACCGGAGCCCCATTCCCGTTGACGTACTTCACTAAACTCCCATTAATAGCCCCGCTCTCACTCTCAGCCGTCCGATCATACCGCAGGGCGCTCCCATTACCGTTCAGATCAACCACTATCTCCTCTCTCTGTGCAACTTTGGTCCGAAAGGTTCTTCGGTTAGAGAGAGAGATGAAGAAGCTGCGGTTGGAGAATGAGCGGAGGAATGGGGAAGAGGAGAGCGGGTGGAGAGATGTAGAAGCTGCCGCCATTTTCGAGTTCAGTCTCTCTCTGGAGAGATTGGGAGAGATACAGAGAGAGAGAGAGAGATGAGCAGGGGAGAAGTAGAGAGGACTGGGGAGACTGTTCAAACTGAGGGGTGGTGAGAGGGATGCCACGTGGC
>MKEJ01053962.1:0-11804 GCA_001753735.1 Embelia ribes | reverse complement strand
AGATATATGTTCAGACTTATTGTACTTGTGATGATCAGTTCAGTTTAGACTTCTTTTATTTAGTTAGCATCATTTCTATATTTATTGTTTAGTTATGGGCTGGGTTATTAGTATCACTCCCCTAGTTCCGGGTGCTTGGAAATGGGGGCGTGACAGTTGTGCTGGTGTAACTATGGATATGTTGATGTTTTGTGGATGTGTTGGTGTAAATATGGATGCGTTGGTGTTTCTGCTGTAGTGTTAGCATTTTTTAGAGGGTGTTAGCTTTTGTGGCTTTGCTGGTATTTAGTAAATATGTTGGCATTTCTATAGCTATGGCGGTGTTAGCATAGCTGTGGCGGCATTGGCATAGCAGTGGCGGTGTATTGGTATGAATGGCAGTGCGTCTATGTCAGTGGGTATTTATCTGTTGTTACGTTGGTGTTCCTATGGAGGCAGTGGCATTTCTATAATAGGGGTAACGTTTCAGAGTTAGAGGTGACGTTTCTATGATAGCGATGATGTTTCTGAAATAGTGGTGACATATCAGTGGTGGCGATGGCATTGTACATGTAGTAATAGTTGTGTACCAGTGGCAGAATGTAGGCGTATCTATGACAGAGTGTTGCAGAGTGGCAGAATTGTGCCAGATTCTTTACATACGTGGGTTATGATATATATATATATATATGTAAGAAGATATGTCTATGAGAGATATACATGTATGTATTAGTTGTTATACGAGCGCTTGATAGCTTGAGTCAGAACCTTGGATGGGGTGTGCAACATTATTCTATTCCCTTTGAAAAAAGCGCCTGATAGCTTGAGTCAGGACCTTGGCTGGGGTGTACATCATTATCCCTATGATTGTAAGCCTTCTGGTAAGTACCATCCTAGGTGTGGGCATACTCACGTCACACCGTGGGTGGTGGGTCATAAGTGTGTGGCGGATCCTAGTAGGTATAGGACACCGTGTGTGTGTGTGTATGTGTGGAGTTCATATTTATAAATGGAGAAGGCATGTGATGCCAACCCTTTATAAATTTTGATGTGTAATCGGGGGCTCGATATGCCTTCGTTATGCTCGAAGTCGAGGGCTTGATATGCGTTCATTATGCAAGTAGTCGGGAGCTCGATATACCTTCATTATGTATGGATTCGAGAGCATGTGTTGTCTTAGTGATGTAAAGCTAGGATTTATAAAGAGGAGAGGGCATGCAATGCCAACTATTTATAAATATGAGTTGGTTGTAGGCGTTGGCGTTGGCGATGGCGTAGGTATTGGCGAGGGTGTAGGCATTAGCGGGGGCATAAACTTTAATGATATGTGTTAACATTGGTGATGTGTGTTGGCATTGCCGATATGTGTTGATGATAGCAATGTCTATTGACGTTGAGGATGTGTGTTGACATGGTACGTTAGCGTTGGCGATATGTATTGATGACAATGATGGTGATGGTGTTTGATGATAATGTATGAGGACGATGTATACAAAGATGGCATTGTACGATGACGTATATAGTAGTTTATATATGTTAAGAGTATGTACTAAGCGGACTGTACTTTCCCCTTATGTGTAGATTTATAGATTTCTCCTCATGCTGAATGCATATACTTATAGATGTAGTACTTGCCCTCGTGTCGTAGAAATGTATTTACTTAACTTGTATTTAAAGTTAAGTTTCATATCTTTACATGCGCATTCATTACTTATACATACTTAGAGTCATTTTTATAGTGTTACTTAGAATCTGACCTATATTTTTTTGTTGCATTTGTATTTTGGACTCATGTGGTTTTGTAAGGACAGTGGTGTGAAGTACTGATCATGTTCATAGAGCATGCATCTGTAGCGGAGGATATTGGCAGGAATTTTTGGCAAGGCTTTGTTGTTGATGCATTGTTGTGATCGAGGCTAGAAGCGGTGAGGTTGTTGTTTATATTTTTTTTTATTTATTTGTCAAGCATGTTGCTCGGTGAAGCTGTTGCATTCTGACACTATATTATGTATTCATCATGTAGATCAATGTGGAGATTTAGCCATATTATATATATATATATTTATTCAAGGCAGGCTATTGTTGGTAGTTATTATTATTTTTCTTTCATTTTACTCACATCCCTGGGTCACGGATTGCGGGGCGTGACAAATATTTTCCAGCCATGCCTTTTTGAGACCCGAAACCAAGAAATTAAGCAACACCTTGTTGGACTAGCATTATTTGTAAGGAAGAATCAAGTTTAAATTGTTAAAATCAATAGGTACGTATTAGTTGTGGGCAATAGGCCCTACGATAATTAATATATATTAAAAGCTTGTTACTATGTGTAGGTGTGCAGGTTTGCGAGGCGTATTGATGTGATTTGGCATGCAAATTGTGTGCCCTATATGCAGATAAAATTTTGTATGAAATTAAATATGATTGTCGTATGTAAGTTGGCATAATAATGAAATATTTGGCGTATTAACATATGTGTTAGTTGAAAATATTTGTTGGGAAAACGCAATATAGCGATTTCGAAATATATGGTATTTTTTAGATAAATATGGCATTTTTGTGAAAATAAATTTCGGGTGAAAACTAAAATTGGTGCATTTGGCACATTACACTATAGCTGATGACAAACCCTTGTTTAAGTACTGCACGAGTCTCTCGCAGAGCTCAGGGTGTGGAAATGTATTACCGAGTTGGCATAAACTATTTCCCAACATAATATACACCCGAGATATGAGTCGTTTAAGTATATATTTGAGATATATGAAACTCTATGGTGTTGTGTGTTGTATATACTTTAATTAACATAGTGAATATTGTTTTTCAATTAATCCCGTCTGCTTGTTGTTTATCAACTGGCAGATAAGGAAAAGGAAGCAGGAGATGTATGAGGAGTTAAAGGATGAAATGGCAGGCGGAATAGCTTGCCCTAAGAGTTCAAGTTAGGCCATCAGCATGGTCGTCAGACAATCGTATTTCAAAAGCATATTTTGTAAACTTATGAGCCTTTTTTCTTAAATAATTTCTATATTTGAAGGCTCATTTGTAATATATATATGTATGTTATTGTTTAGCTCATTCGTTTTGCATTATGTATTGTAAGGTCGGCATTGTGGGTAACTTTGAGCTATGGCCTTGTGTCAAATAAAATAATATTTTCTTAAAAATCTCATGTGCTCGAGGTCCTCAAATTCCGAGGGCGCGATAGGATGGTATTAATGCCAACAGGGTTGCAGAAACCTGATAAAACTGGGATGAGTGCATACATGTAGAGGTGTGAATGTGGTTTGAGGGTAAGTTACATATACAAGTGTTAGTGGTGTTTACGGCAATACCTTGACATCTTGAGCATGCTGCATAAGATAAGCTAAGTGACTACTGTAAGATTAAGATATATGATGCAATGGTATAAGTTTGATGATGTGTGATTTATTGTTAACGGCTTTTGGGTGGTAAGCCATGTTGACTTCTAAACCTATACCAGAATGCCAGGGGACACCTTGTTAGTCTGTTACAGGGGTGGAACTGTGGATAAATGACGACCGTTCTATTGCCGGAATTGTTAGGTTATGTATGCTTATGTGATAAGGAAGAATGTAAATGTGTAATGACGTAAGTATAAATAAGTGTTCAATTATAAGTAAGAAGATACGTATGCCTATAAAAAAGAATAAACGTGTTTGAAGTATTGCCCTTATTTCTGAATATAGTGATGGATCATGGAGCTAGATCTATCGATATCACTTTAACACACTTCCTAAAGGGAGACTTCAATCAGAAAATGTACCACCAAATAGACGCCCTCATGCTTGTTATATTTTCCGTGATATACAGGCAAACTATTCTAGTGAATGATGAACCATCCTCATACTCAGAAAATTGGAGTGAGGAATAAGATGAAGTTGCCAACGAAAAAGATTTATCCCAAACGAGGACTCACACCTTTTTTATAGAACTAAACATTGGGACTTCTGACCTTGCCCCACCTAACAAAGATATTGACGACTTGTCGCAAATCTTGCAAATAGCCATGCAGTAAATGGCACAAATAATTGTAGATATAGTATCGAACGGATCTGGAAGCAACTCTACAGATAGGTAGACCCTAATCGAGAGGGCACATCGGAACCTGGGACGATTGAATCCATCGGTATTTCGTGGCAGAACAGATTTAATAGAAGCATATTGTTGGTTAGAAGAAATGGAGAAAAGGATTAAAATTCTGGGTATTGAAGATGATTTTGTGAAAGTGACTACTGCTCCCTTTTACTTAAAAAAATAAAGCTGATGAATGGTGGATAGGTTAAGCAATGACCCTAAATATACGGAACTTACCATTGCTAGAGTTCAAGGAGGTATTTATCAGGAAATATTTTTTCGATACCAAGCAAGAAGAGAAAAGGCGAGAATTTATGGAGTTGATCCAAGGAAAACTTACGGTTGAACAATATGCATAGAAATTTGAGACTTATTCTCAGTTTGCCCCGAAAATAGTGTCGACAGATAAGTTAAGGATTAGAACATTCAAGTTGGGACTACGTCCATCTATTCAAATGGTATTGGCCCCATTCCGGTATGATACGTCTGAACCAATTATTGAGGTAGCTGTGCAATCAAAAGCGGCAGAGCTGAATGCTCAATGAATTCGTGAAGCTCGAGTAGCAAGAACGACAGGACGAAAAGGAGCAGAGTCAATTACTACTGATAAGGTTAGAAGTGGAAGGCGCTTTGGCGAAAACAGGGGAGTACGTGAACCAAGTCAAAGTCAATCCTAAGGATTTTCTCACTTCCTTTAAAGAGTAAGGAGGAACAAAGTCCTTTCCAATTGATAGTGGCACTCCCACAGGCGGGCGGGGAACTCCCATGTGGATGGCTAAGAAAAATAAGAGATAGGCTATAGGCTTTAAAAGAGTGCTAGCTTTTCTCGTCTTGCTGGAGTGCTAATCCTAGAAAACCCGCTTGAAAATGGGCTTTTCCCTAAGGTACTACTAAAGGCTTTCCTTGAAAGTCTTGAAGTTCCAATCCAATGTGTGTCTGCGAGGGAAAAGGCAAGTTAACAAAATAAAGGAAGGAAGCTATAGAATCCGGTCTGAGAGGAGTAGGTTGTCAAACCAGATCTGGTATCCTTACCATGGAGAAGTTATCTGATCCATTAAGAAAGTTTTCTTATATTAGAAGAAGTCGTCGGTTTGAGTATCATTTCAAAGCAGAACCTAAACAGTTTTCTTTCCACTGGCATTCCATTCAATGCTAGGCAAGTTATGGGAATGGAATTGCTTAGAGTTAGCGGTAAGAAAGAAATTCGGGCAGACAAGCGTGACAAAGAAGTAGCTTAAAGCAATCAATCAACTTCCCTAGTTAGTTTGTTGGTGGGAGATCTGGTACCAAGTAGTCAGAAGCTGTATGCTCACAGGTTATAAATCCAGGGAATACACAGACAGGTCAGTTCCAATTCATTTCTTGGAAACTAGATTTTATTGATTTTGGAAATGACTCTCTCTTTTACCTTATCAATTGAATTAGCTGCTTTCCTTACTCTAACAAGTAAGCAAGCGCTATGCCTCTTTTGCGACTAAGCCTTACGGAAAGGGAGAGGTTTGAGATACATTAGCCTAGGAGTTACTTCCGTAGTTCCACTAACAGGAAAGGGAATTAGCTTAGTCTTCCAAGGGGGACTATTGCCTTACTCCGAAGTCTATAGAAGAGTTCTCAATATGATTAGGTCTGAAGCTGGCCCTATGATTCAATTCAAGGCTCATTCTCTTGTGAATGAGTAAGGTTGGCTTTCTCGACAGGGCTAGGCTAGTTAAGAAGAGCCAGAAAAGGATGTTGCCTTACCTTAGTCGACGATCAGGATCTCTTAATTGGGGTTCCTGCCTTTGACCAACCAAGGGGGGCTAAAAGATAGGGGATCGTTATAATACTGAAGAGGGACTTATATTGCTTTCTTGATCGGTAAGTAGGGTTCTCGCCTTGAATAGAAGTAGAAGCATGGCTCATGTCTTAGCCGGGACGACTAATTCTCAAGTTGAGGGTCATAGACCCATTTGGTAGAACAAGGGTATAGCGAAATAGATTCTAAGTCCTTAGATAGTAAGTAGGGTTAGAAATCAACTAGGGCTCAACAGGCACATTCCTTAGAATGAGTAAGCGGGGTTCATCTTTCATTCTTGCTTCACCAGGCTCTTTAAGTTAAGTAGCGCACTTTCTTAGAGAATGTTTCCCATTTGTACTTTTTGCTTTGCTCTACATAATGCGATGATTGATTTCAATTTTTTATTAGTTTGCTTCTATGATAAGAGGAGGTTGGTATAAAAGAACAACAGGCTAATTGCTTAATCGACTCCGTGCCCCCAGAAGTCGCCTTTTGGTCCTCCATTGCCTACTACAGACTCAAAAGAGCTAAGTCTCCTTCATTTCTTGAGGACTAGCAACAATACATCTTTGACAAAAGAGACAAGGCAACACTAGGCGCGAAAAATGATCTCTAAAATTAAGCAAGTCCAAAGAATGTGTGTTAAGCGCATATAGCTATTTATTTGAACACGGGACCCCAACCATTCAGAAGGGGCCCCCTGTGGGGTTCTTTGGTGGAATAGAGTTTCAAGGTCTTCTGGTGCAAGACCAATGAAATGGGGGGGCACTACGTGTGATAATTTTGATAGATGAATCTCCAGAAAATTTTCTTAGGAAAGCCAGCCTGCTGACACCTCTATTTCATTTTAATTAAAGTATGCCCTGGGGGAAAAGAGAAAAAAGAAGCTTTTGTTCTTCTTACCATAAGAATTAATTGTTCGTTCGTATGGTCTTTTACCACTTCAAAATCGTACCAGACTTATTGTTGTGATACGCTTTTCTATTTTCCTTCAAGGAGATGCCCTTGGCAGTGCCCCACGCTAGTAATGAACCTTTTCTATATCCAATATGCTCAAAGCGACCTTAGTCTGGAAGGCTTATCAGCCGCTACTAATATGAGTTTTATAGGACGTAAAAAGAATTCTAGGACTCGGTGAAGACCAATCCCGAAGTCCCGAGAGGGCCAGATCTCTTCTCTCTTATTACTTTGAGAAAGTCCGCTTGGTGTTAGCATGAAAGTGGATAACCAAGGTAGGGCTGGCATGAATGAGTCGAGATGACAAGCACAATTCTTAAGCTTAGTAAATAACCTTTTGTACTGGGCCCTTTCAGGTTCGTTTGTTCATATCATAAGGATAAGGTGGAAGGAAGAGTAATATATAATGAGGATATAGCCCTAATAGAAGGCTTTCTCTATGTTGTTCTTATACCAGGCAGGGAATGTTATTGGAATGGTCTTTTTTTCCAATTCATCGGTTCGTTCTCTTTCACCTTTTAGTCTTTTTCCAAGAGAGATGGGCAGCGAAAAGCACTTTGATTTTAATCTCCTGAAAGCACTATCTCAACGGTAGACCATTCATTCTTTGAGATTCAACTATTGCTTTAGTTCTCCTTTGTATAGTATGTATAGTATAATAGAACTTTTTCAAGTCAGTCTCGTAAGATGGACGAGAGATTCTTCATAAAAGAAAGGGGTCGCCACCTTTACTGCCCTCCCGTCCTTGGCGCACTCGCCTACATCCCTTACTTAAGATTCTAAAGAGAAATAGCAGTTGGTGCTTCCCCAAAATGAAAGCGAAAGGAAGAAAGGTTAAGATGCATGTGCTAGGTAACAAGCTCGTCAATCCCGATATGAGATAGCTTTTGCGATGTAAAAGTGAGGCTAGACTTCAAGGTATAAGAAAGGTATTGGCCTAATATCTCTATTTCTGTAAGCTGGGATTCATTCCTTTTGGCTGGCGAAAAATCGAGAGTTATAAATAACACTTAGGAAGCAGTAAGAAGTTCAGGAGTTGCAACTTGAGGGTAAGCTGTTTGGTATCGAAATGGCATCTAAGGAGCAGTATGTCTTAAAGCCTTCAGTGGGAAGTCAATAGCAAAAGGCAAGTTTGAGCAGGAAAGATGTTAGGTTAACAATGTTGTTAGCGTATCGATGAGTAGTTTATGTACTATATTTCCTTATTTGAAAGAGAGAGAAATGATTCCTTCTTATGAATGACGAAAGAGAAATATGTGGTCACTACTCACAACTCATATACGAAAGAGATGAATGGATAAGAAGGATCTTAGGTGCCATCCCCAAGTCTGATTAGGATGATGCAATAACTTGTTGATCCTCCTCCTCCCCCGCCTTTATTCCTCTTGCCCATACTTTATCCGCAAAATCAATTGGTGAAATACTTTTGGCTTTGTGCGAGTTGCCTAGGATTGGTTTGACTTTAGCTTGAGAAATAGGGTTGTTTTGGATTGGGGGACTTGATGCCCAAAATGCCGTAAAAACGCAGTGAAGAATACTAGCCTAGACTGATTAATTGGAGTCGTAAGGCTTGGTATTATTACTGGGAACTGGTTCAAATAATAGGAGGTCCCTAGGCTTGGTTGCTAAGGCATGGAACTAAATGACTACTTTTCTGGTTCCCAGGAGAAAAAGGCTTGGATCTAGTAGATAAGATAGTCTTACCAGAATCAGGCCTTATGCGTGAAATGCGCTAGGCATCTAGACCGCTCGAGCAGTAGATTCCTGACCTCTGAAAAGGAAGAGTCTCAAGCGAAAGTGACTTATTTTGTTGACAAAAGCTCGGGATGACCACTCAAAAAGAGCTTTTTACGGGCCTAACCTAAGAAAGCAGAGAGTTTCTTCTTCAACCGACCAAAATAATAGACCTCTTCCTGAGACGAGAGTTCCATCAAGTATTGATGATTGTGAGATAGAAGGAGAGCTCATGTACTCCTTGTCTGTCACAATCCAAAATAGAAAAAATAAATGGAGACTGGGCTTGCTCATCCAATAGTCTAGATAGAGCCCCCTACTATGTGTGGGAGCTATGATCACGATGAGGGAAGGCTACATTTTTGGACATCGACAAAGACAAGGTACACTGTCACTGATTGAAGCAGCGGTAGGTAGTTAATAGTCTAATTCCAAAAAGAGTATAAAGATCAGATCAGTTATCTATCTGAGTGAAAAAGTCATCTAAAACACAGCTTTCTCTCCTTATTTATACTTACTATAGGGCAAGTTAGCAAAGAAGTCGTTAGAGTCTGTCTGCTTTAGTGGAGTGACTAACGTCATAACGGGAAATAGGATGAGGAGACAGGACAAAGGCGCTCATTGATCAGCAAGCATTGCATGCAGGAAAGGGCTTGGTTTCAGGAGCGGCACCAAAGGAAGTCGGTGTGAAGAAGGCTCACTCTTTAAACTCTTTAAAGAGAAGAGAGCTGGTATCCAAGTATGTGCAGTACAGAATATAGCCCTGTTCCTATCGACGAGAGAAAGGAAGTCAAAAGTAGAGAATGAATTACCATTACTCGTCCTCTATTTAGATACTAATAAATGCAATCGATATTTCCCCGTCGAGTCATAATTTAAGACTGGCCAAGATCAGCTATTCACAGTTAAAACTGGCAATAGTCCACTAAGAAAGAGTCCTGAAACCAATGTCTCATTTGAAATGGCAAAACTTTTTCTTGGCCCATAAGACAAAAAATGGACGATTTCACTATCTCCTAAGGCTCACATAAAGAGGGTTTCAAACCTGATGCCTAATGGTATCGAAAAAGCTACTTCCAAGAAGAGAAAGTTTTCCAAAGATTGAGAGAGCATCTCTAGTTCTAGAATGACCACCACTTCATCTTCTTCAGTCTGCTTGGCTAGAAGCACCTACCCGTTCTCCTGCGAAAGGCAATCCACGTCTGTGATATCATACCCATCTTCATCGAATCACGCACTTGAGTTGCTTATTCCGCAGATAAGGCAATTCCTCTTCTTAAGCCTTTTATCAGGACTTAGAAAGGGTTTTCGGATAGTTCCATACCAGCTCTCGGGAATCATAGAAAGTGTAATATCCCAGAAATTTCAAGGGAATTTTTTTAAAATTTTCGGAATGTGTAATATCATAGTTTGTCGGTAATCGCGCAGATTGAGTTTTAGACATCCAAACACCATTCCGTAAATTGAAAAATACTCGTATTCATATCTATAATAGATTATAAGTATTCTAAAATAATTTTAGTTCATGGTATAGACTCAATTTGTGGATAGGTTGGGGTTGGCTTTGGGAAATAATTAAATACGGTTATGTACTAAGTCATAGCCGTGACATCTATTTACTCTCTAGGCAATATATCTCACACCGAATATCCGATGGAGCTGAAAATTTATAGTTAGAAAGATATTCCATTTAGCTATAATTTTTATGTTTTGAGACAAATCTAATTCAAAGCATAAAAGGGTCAAAAATGGGCACAAACAGTTTAGGAAAATGCATTTCCAGCAGACTGACATCCGTTTACTCTCTTAATAATATCTCGAAACATGTAACTTGTTTTAGGCCCAAATTTTACTGCTAGAAAGCTATTTCATATAGCTACAACTTTTGTGTTTTGATAAAAATTTAATTTAAGGCATAGAATGATCAAAACGGGACTTGAAGTGTTGGGCAGTGCACAGATTTCAGATTGTAAAAGTGCATTTATTTTAAAAACCACTTTAAGGCTAAGTTCAATGCCAATTTCTAACAATCCGAAATTTTCTAATATTTATGAAATTCTTTTGAGTTAGAATCATTACTTCTAAAATATTTTGAGTTGGAATACTTATTTCTAATGTACATTCCATTCTAAGAGAGAGTTAATTTACATTTTTGTGCAACAACAATAGGCGGGAATGACGTGCCTGTTTATGAGTATATGTGACATTAAGAATTTATAATTGAGGATGTTTGAGATAGTACGATTGAGGAATTATGTTTTGTGATTATTATTAGGACTTGGAGACATATGCTATTTATTTATTTATTTTTATTTACACCATGAGTGTTAATTTTTTTAAAAGTTTTATTCAACATTTCCATAACCTAGTCCATCTCATTACTATTGAGTTAGTTCATTTCTAATTCCATTTAGGTTTTAGTTATATCTTGTTAAGAGTATGGTGAGTGTTATGTTGAGTTATGTTGAATTGGCATTGTCATTGAAGAATAGGATGAGTTGGCAAGTAATAAATGTGAGGGATGATTTGGCAATATGAGTTGGCTTAGCATTCATGGTTAAGTGATGAAGTAGGCACTTGGTTCTTAATGAGGAAATAAGGTGGAAAAATATAAATTGGTAAGGTTTTGTTAGGTGTTTGCTTGTGATTGTCTAAAGACTTAGTTAGCAACATATAAAACACCCATGTGTTTTTTTTTGCCTTTTTCTTTTCTCCTTGTTTGGCTGAAATTATAGGAGTAATGCACAAAAAAATTATTAATTGATTTCATACACTTAATCCTAGTTCAATTAATGTGGAGACACCTCATTTGGACACCTCACCATATCCTTGCCTATAAATACAAGGTTGATGAAGAACTTCTCAAAACACAACACACTTCCATATACACATCTTAGGGTGTAATTGGGTTTTAGGTGGAGTCGAGTTTGGGTTTTGAACAACAAGAGCTTAGGTTATTTGGAGGATCAACTTGAAAGCTTGTATTAGGGGTATTTTAGAAAAATCAACCATATCAACCTAGCTTAATGATCGATGGATGTCAGGTATGGCAATACAACATTTTTACCGTATTTTAATATATAGGGCGATTTGTGTTTATGCAGTTGTAGGTTAGCTGCTTTATTTAATTTCTTATTAACTTCCACTTGTTACGATTATATAGTTACAACATATAAGGCCCCAAATTTGGAAAGCACTAAAGCACATATAAAGACTATGAATGATGTAACATTTTCTGTGTCAGTAAAGATAATATTGTTGC
>MKEJ01053955.1:0-10144 GCA_001753735.1 Embelia ribes | reverse complement strand
GGAGCAAAGTGAAAGTGAGATTATTTGTTAAAAATAACTCAAAAAATTACTAAAAGATATCCCTCAAATAGTAATTTTTGTAAAATTTGTTGTATATTTTTTTGAAAACAGTTATTGTACACAAATATATTAGTACTTTTATTAAAATATGATAATTGCTTCCATAGAATATCTGAATATTAAGTTTTAAATTAATAAAATTAATCAATAAAGTGAGGAAATAATGATCCTTATACAACATATTCAAACTTGATTATAAATTGGGGGCAAAGTGTAATTTCATATAACTTAGGGGTAATGTGAAATTATCAGAAACCTCATGGGGCAAAGTGTAATTTACCCTTTGTTTTTTAAAGAAATTATTGCGGTTACATTATCAGAAACCTCATGGGGCAAAGTGTAATTTACCCTTTGTTTTTTAAAGAAATTATTGCGGTGATAGGGTTAAATATTTTCAAAATTTTGATAGATTGGAATTACGAAAGTGATTATTAGCTAAAGATTTCCCTTGGTTTGTTTTCTGGAATTGACTAATTTGTCTTATTCAAAGGAATCAGCTTTTTGCATCGATATAGGCATATAAACATGAGAAGATTGGGATTTTAGCAATAGTGAAATTGTAAAAGTCAAATATTTTGATAGAACGTGATATGAGCACATGATTGGAACTTGCCCAAGTTTTGAACGTGTTACAGTAGTCCGAAATAACAGCTGATTTGTTTTGCAATTGTTCCTGTTCTTTGCACAAAGATAAGACCTTGCTTTATTGGTCCGTGAATAATTAGGAGGTTTGGGAAGAGACATAATTTTAGAAAAAAATAAAAAATAATATTTTAAAATTTAAGTGGAATAATGGCGACAAATATTATCTCTAATAATTTTTGTCTTATTATTATCTATATTAATTGTAAAGGGTAAAAGTGATAATTAATTAAATTTAACAATGACGGGATATCCCAAAAAGTAGATCGTGCATTTTCTTTACATGCGAAATAGAAGAATATGCCTATTATTTGTGGACAAGTGAAAAATATTAATATTGGCTTATTTTTAAAACAAATAAATTGAGTGCATTTTGTATATAACTATTATTAAAGCTTTTTTATATTGGCTTATTTTGAAAACGAAATATGGTTGAAGGTAGAAGTTTTTTTTTTTTTTTCAAAACGAAAAAAAAAAGCTAAAAAACAAGTGTTTTTATTTTTAAAAAAATGGCAATTATTAAAGCTTCAGTCGGATAAAAACTTTTAATATTGGTTTATTTTTAAAACAAATATTAAAGCTTTTTGGTATATATTTTCAAGAAAATTAGGTTTACATGAATTATATTATGATAATTTTTTTAAACAATATAATATAATTTTAATAAGCTTTATTTTTCAAGAAGTTTGGATTTGATGTAGTTGTATTATGATAAATTTATTTTTTAGAAATGTGTCAATTAATTGTAGACCTTTGCCACAAATAGATAAAAAAAATAGTTGAACGAATTTTTTTTTATATAACTCTACAAAATAAATAATTTTTCTTCTTTTTTTAAATTAGAATTTTTCTTTTTGTCCCAATTCAACTATTTTTTTTTTTTTGTGTTTTTAAAGAAGATTAGGTTTAAAGAAATTTTATTATGGTAAAATTTTCAAATAAACTAATATAATTTAATAACTTTTATTTTCAAGAAACTTAGCTTTGGTGAAATTCTATTCTTATAAGTTTTATTAGTTACAATTTTTTATAATATTATTTTTGATAAAAAAAAAAAGTTACACGACATTTTCTATTTTAGTTTTTTCATTCTTTATTTTATGATTTCAATTTTTAGCTTCACACAGTTGACGCAAAATAGCAAATCAAGAGGGGGTGAATTAGCTTGATAATTATCAAGGTAAAAAATTATTTCCCCTCAAGTTTTAAGTAAATGTAAGAATGAGTATGTGATAAATGTCATATTGTATAAGTAATTGAAATGTTTAAAATAAAGGGAAATAGATACTTTACATGACGATATATAGTGGTTCGGCATTAACTTTTACGGTTGACAAATGTCAAAACCTATATATCCACTTCTTTAAGGTTCCCCTTGAGTTCCCTTTAAATTCGGTGAAAATTTTACACCGTAAAGAACTCGTCAGAATTCCGAGTCCTTATCTAGACCGTTACCAAGTAACTTATCTGGTGCTATTTGAAACTATTACACCTTGAGATTTTGGACTTCATAGTTCACACTTACACTCATAAACTTTGTGTAATACCTCTCAAAACTATCCAAGACTGTTTCAAGAAAAATTGGGAGTTTATAAACTACCCCCAAATTTATAATGATAGATTACAAAACAAATTATCTCATTCAAATGTTTTGAAATAAAATTATAAGGTGATTATACAAATAACAACTCAAGGATTAAATTGTATGCAAGAGGTTGAAGTTAAAGTTGTGATAAATAAAATGAATAGTGCTCAAAATTGAATCTTGAATTTTTTATCTTACTTTGAATGAGGGAACCACTTGTCTTGAACTTGTTGAAGCGTTTAAATAGCTCTTACGTGAGACATGACCATGCCTAGGGGTTGCAACATGTCTCTCACACTCAACGTTGAAGTGTTGCACAACTCGTCGTAACCATCAAAGAAGAAACAATAGATTTTCTATCATCCTAGGTTACATGTCCGATGACTATTCGGTAGCTCCAAATTGTCAGACACAAGTGGGATACAGAGAAAAAAGGCTTACAATTTTCTGCACATTTGTCCTCAAACTGGAACTTTACCATCTTATGTCAGGTAACTTGTCCGACGACATAGAGCCGTCAGACTGTTGTCGGACATGTTGAAATTCAGATAGAAAAATTACCTTGAGCTATAATTTTTGAATTTGTTTCACACCATTAGCTCTTTATCCATTTTAAAATTTGTACAACGTTTTAAAATACAATCCTAGATAAAAATGTTAGTGTAACAATAATACAAGTCTTGTATATTTTTCACAATTTTTATTATTATCAAAATGAGTATTTTTAATTTAAAATTAAACATTGGTGCAACACATACTTTAATAATGTAAAATTTTCATATAAAACAATAAAATTTAATAAGGATTTTCAACAAATTTATGTTTTGTGGAATTCTACACTCATATATTTTATTAGTTGCGTTTTTTTTTTATATTTTTTTCATCATTTGTTTTTAAATTTCAGATTTGGTGGTATTCATATTATAATAACATTTTAAAGAAAAAATAATATCTATCAATCTAGTTTTGATTTTGGTGAGGATCTTATTCTGATAATATTTTTTTAAAATGTAATATTAATTGTGATAATATTTTAAAGATTGAATGGAATTTATTTGTGCATATATAGATATGTGATTGCTTTATTGATGGAAATATTTTATTTTCTAGATTTTGATCACTAAATTAATGTGTATGTATGCGAGAAGATTACACAGCCACTTGTCAAAAAATTATGCATCCATTTGTCGAAAAATTATGCGACAACTTTTTGGAATTAGAGTGAAAGTAGCATAAAGTTCAAAATTTGTATCAACTAGTATGTAGCCCGCATGTTGTCTGGATTGTATGAAATAGTTCATTTTTGAGTTATTAAATCTAATTATTAATCATGTTATTTTGTATTTTTTATGATTATCTTTAAATTTATATTTATTTTTCATTGTTTTCTTATATAGTGGCATTGAAAATTTTCTTTTCTAATCTTTTCATACCAATTTTATAAATTTGGGAGCATATGTTGCTCAAATATTATGAGTTTAATATATCCAAATTGTAGAGTTTTACATTAATATGTTATCATGATATATAAATCTTTACCCATAAACTGATATTGACATAATAAAGATACAAAATTTCAACATAAATAATTTTCATCTTTTTTAAATTGTAGTTTTCATCATTTTTTCCTAATTGAAAGCCAGTTTTAGTATATATTTTAAATTAATATGATTTATCTATTTAAAAAAAATATTAGTTTTGGAGAAATTTTATTTTGATAATATTTTCAAATAAATTAATATATGTTTAATAACTTTATTTTTCAAAAAGTTGTAGTTTGGTGGAATTATATTACAATAAGTTTTATTATTCAAAATTTTTAAATTTATAGGATATATGTCACTTATATGGAAAGATAGTTGAAGGATTTTATTTTTTCATAATTCTCCAGATAAATAATTTTTCATCTTTTTTGGTGTATAAATTTGTACTCATAAACTAACATTGACATATATTATTTCCCAACATAAATATATACTTGTTTTAAAAATAATAATTTTCATTCTTTTGCTCCAATCTATAGAGTGATTTTGTTATTATTTAAAGTTTTTTTTATATGTTTTCAAGAATATTAGATTTATAAGAATTTTATTATTGTAATATTTTGAAATAATAAATATAATTTTAATAAGTTCTTTGAAGAAGTTTATGTTTGATGAGATTCTATTATCATAAATTTTATCTTAAAAAATTCCTAAATTAATGGAATGCATGTCAATTAATTATATGGATATTTATCACAAATAGATTAAAAATAGTTGAATGAATTTTTTTTATATAATTTTACAATGAAAATAATTTTTTTTAAAAATTATAATTCTTCTCCTTTTGTTGTAACGTATAGAGTCAGTTTTTTTATTTATGCTATAGATATATATTTAATATGTTTTACATAATGTTAGGTTTAGATGAATCTATTATGGTAATATTTTCAAATAGAATAATATAACTTATTAAATTTTGTTTTTCAAGAAATTAAATTTAAAATTATATTATGATAGATTTTATTAATTATGATTCTTCGAGATATTATTTTTTATAAAAAAAAAAAATAGTAACATTTGGAAAGCTAGTTATTGTACTCGAATTAAGTTGGCTGACTTTCAATTATTTGTTAAATTATATTGGAAGAGGGGTGGATGGGAAAGGACTAGTAAATATACTATAGCACAAGATTAGTTCGGTAAAAAAATGAGTAGACAATGTGAGTTAATTTAAAGCTGTATACGACAATGACACATACCTAAGTCAAATCGCAGTGGTTAGAATTTGTTGTATAACACCAACCAAAAATATTAAATTTCCCCCGTCTAATAAATGACACGTAATTAAGTCAAATCACATTCATTATCTTTCATAATCAGATGAATTTATTGTATCACACCAATCCAAAAATATTAAATTTCTCACGTTGACTAAATGACACGTATCTGAGTCAAATCGCATTCGTTAGTTTTCATAGTCTGGTGAATTTGTTGTATATCACCAATGAAAAAATAATTAAATATACCGTGTTTCTCTTCGTACTGTTACCATTTATTTTCACTAGCAAGTAAATTATTTGATAGGGTATCAGAGCATAAATTAAATTTTAATTATTATTTTATTCATTCGACTGACGAATTTAGTATTGTAAAAGTGTATAAAATAAGAGTTTAATCTTAAGCAATTAAATTATTTATTTTGTATTTAGTACATATAGTTTGTTATATTTTGGTATTATGAATTTTTATGTGCATTTTAAGTAATTGATGTTAAAAAGATCGAATAATGAGTTTTTAAGATTTTCCATGAAATTATGGTAAATAGCCGAATTAAAAGTAAGGAAAGACCCTTAGGCAATGAAGTTTCAGGGATGAAAGATGAAAATTTGATAATTGAACAAATAAATAGTAAAGCAACCTATCATCCAATGTTAGACTTTTGATCGAGATTTTCGATTAATCGGGAGCATGTGTTGATCGATCGGGATAGTTGAAATCAGACACATACCTTGCATGTGATAACTCGGCAGGGCTACCCATTTTATATTATTTTAATGAATAAATTACACTTTACCCGCATGAGATTTATTGTAATTACAGTTTACAACCTGAATTTTTAAAAACTACACTTTACCTTAGAAGTTCTATAAAAGACTCACTCCTTTTCTATTCTATATTCCGTCTATACCTTAAATATAAATAAAGAAAGGAAAAAATAACTTCATGTAACAAATAAATAAATCAATAAATAAACAAGAGAGCATTTATAGTAAATTTTTAAATAAAAGTTCGACTTAGACTTACCCAGTTCTTCCCAAAATTCTTATTTGTAAAATGCTAAAATTTGAATGCACATGTACTTTGATGCACCATAAATGAAAATTTCAATCTTGGAAAAAATAAGAAAGAAAAAATAATTCATAAATTGATTCAAAAATTAAAAGTTCATTAAAAAGAAAATTAACTATTTAAAAACATCTTGATAATTTGAAAAATGAATTATTTCTTAGATATTTTCTATCTTTTTTTTTTTCTTTTCTTTTTTTTTTTTTTTTTTTATTAATTGTGATTTTGGAATAATTGAGGGTATTTTTGGAATATCACATGTTTTTAATATAATGTTAGTCAAATTGGGAGCAAACTGTAAGCTGACTAGAAACTCCGTAGGGGTATACTGTAATTTTAGAAATCCCAGAGGTAAATTGAAATTGTAAGAAACCTCATGGGGGCAAAGTGCAATTTACCTTATTTTAATTCGATTTGAGGGAGTAAAATAGTCACTAGCTGTATTCTAGTCACAAAAAGGATTTTCAAATCTTTTTATATTTTTTTATTTTTCTGCCTTGCTTTTGTTTTGTGGAGGCTACATTGTAGATTTGTGAGAACTCTTTTCTTTTTCTCTTTTTAATATAATCTTTCGATATCTTTTTAAATAAACTAGTGAAATCCCATATTCTGAGAATTTTTTTACGAAAACTTAATCCCTTAGATGTAAATTTAAAACATCTATGCATAATTATATAGTCTAACAAATTTCCGATGACATACTAGATAAAAGTAAGTCAAATTATAAATGTGAATGATTTTCTAGATAAATTTTATTTAAAACTCAAATGTTTGGAGAATTAGGGGAATAAACTAATTTAATGAATTCTCTATATATTGTTAAATTTGTATTTCATAAATTGTTAATTGAATCTTCATCATTCCAACCAACCAAAAGGAGAATTTAGTAATATGACTAACTTAATTATTTTAATTACTAAAAGTGGACTCTAAGAATTAAATTATGTGATCAGAAATTTCTTATAATTTTCGAATTCGGTAAGATTTTCTGATATCGATTATCAGTGCTTATCGAATTAAAGCTAAATCATCCTTAGCATACTCGATAGGTTATTATCTGCATATTTCACGATCGATAATTAAATTGTTACTAATGCATTTTTTTGGCTTTTCATATCGAATAAATATAATAAACTCATTGTATACTTCTCTACTTACTGCTAACGGATTTTTTAATCCATTACTCAAAAACCAAAGCAAATATACCATTTAAATCATGTTCCATCAACAATCTTGGCACCGAAAAATACACGAAGATTAATAACTGACAGAAAAACAAATGGTCTTATTTAGCAAATCACATGTAAAATATGGAAACGGTACAACAAGCTGATTAAATCTCCACATAACCGAAAATATTACAGAAGCCATTAAACGGCATTACGTAACTTGAAAACCCACAACGATTGCGAAATAACTCATTTAGCCCCTTTCGCTTCTTGATTCTTCCTGAACAGCTTATGCTCGATGTGCTGGAAGAACGTGCGTGGCGGGTACAGTGGGGGCTCGGATTCGGTCACGGTCTCAGGCAGGGGCTGCAGTATGATCTTCTCCTTGGGCGGCTCGCAGAACACCGCCCACGATATCCGAACCTTCTCCTTATTCACAAGCCCCCTATGCAAAATACTCTTGTACTTGCCGTTACTCAAGATCTCAATAGTGTCGCCAATGTGCATAATGATTGAGTTCGGGACACATTTTGCGGTGACCCATTTGCCCTCGTAGAAGAGTTGGAGCCCCGGGACCATGTTGTGGAGAATGAAAGTGAGGGCTGAGATGTCGGTGTGGGCCTCGACCCCGAGGGCAAGCTCGGGTTGAGGGCATTTCGGGTAATAGTTGATTTTCATTTGGAGTAGGAGCTCCTCCATGCCACCTACCTCTTTCTCTAGCCTCCCTTCTTCTAGTCCTAAACCTAGAGACAGTGCCGATAGGACTTTTGTTGCTAGGCCTCTTAGTTCCTTCGCATACTCGCTTGTCGCGGAACTGTAAAAAGTTTCGAAAATTTTGTATCAGGACAAGAATTGAAGGTCTGCTAGGGAGATTCAGCTCCCGTAATTTAAAACAACGCACACGATCTTATATTTTAGTATACAAACAATTTTCATCATGTTGTAGCCTCCCATAATCCACGTTCAGCCTCCCTTTTTTATTTCCTGCGATGTTCAGCACCGCTCATTTTTTATTCATGGCTCAGCCCCTCGCTACAGTCGAATCTTTTTCATCGGTTGCAACAAGTGATGTGTCCTAATTTCCTTTGAATGAGATTGAGAAGCATACTCACTTGTTGAATGGGGTATAATTTAAAGTCTCAATTGTTGCAACAAGTGACGAGCCATAATTTTCTTTGAAAGGTATAAAAAAAATTGGAATTTTAAGGATAAGTGAGATTAGGTGCGAAATTCAGGATAAATTTATGTTCCCTGTATTTTTTTTTTTCCCCTTGTGATACTTCTTTATCAAATTAACACCTCTAAAAAACCCAGTCGGCGTGGTCCTGTAACTAAATCATGACGTCGACGTCATTCCACAGATATTTTTCCTACAATCTTGAATAACAAATTTGTTACCTCAAAATGCAATGATATACGTCGGGGTGTACATCGGACGGTTCAGTTTCAAATTAAATTAAACCCGAAAAAATCGAATGAACCCAATTTTATAATTGAAAATTTGAACCGACAGAATCATAATTTTAAAATTGAATCGGTTCATACCGAATAAACCGGTTCGGTTCAATTCTAAACCGAAATACGGATTAAAAAAAATGAAAAAAAAATCTATCATGATCAAATTGCTGTAAAAATAACATTTATCTAAGGAAAAATATTATTCCCAGCCCTAATGAAGAAAAAGTGTATTTGTATTCATATAACCCGGTTTGGTTCGATTGAACCGGGAGATTAAATATTAAATCGAAACCAAACCAGTTTAACCGGTGCTAACCGAACCGAAACTAGAAAAAAAGGAACCGAGCAGGTTCAGTTTGGTTCGATTTTGTTTCCGATTTGAAGGGATAGCAAAATTGGATACCAGTTTTCATACAGAAAAGAGTGCCTGCCTTCATGTTTTGGAATTGCTCCCAATTTCAATCTATTCTTGTTACTTTATTTGACTGATAGTAGCATTTTTCTATGAAAAAAAGGGGCGAGATAAAAAAAAATTCCTTCTAGGACCGGTCATTGCTAAAAAAATGTCGCTGTCACCGCATCACGATATACATTATTGGAATTTTCACGAAATAGCGCAGAGAAAACTCACGTGTAGTCAGTAGGTGTCCTGGGCCAAATATTCATATCCCTCTTTTCCTCCGGGAACACGAGGTGGAAAAAGTAGTCCTCCCACTCGAGCTGCCCGCTAGCATTGTTAGCCAATTTACTCCCATACCCTTGTATATTCCCGGAGGCGTGGTCGTTTGCATACTTCTCTTTCTCTTCAATGGGCAGGTTAAAGAACCCTTCTCCGGCGACCTTCACCCTTCGGGTCAGGTCCTCGGAGATCCCATGGTTGATCAGATGCATCACCCCCCACTCCTCGGCGGCCTTCTTTAGGGCCGCCCTGCATCTGGCCCTGGCCTCTGGGTCAACAGATGCCAGGTCCTGGACGTCTATCGTGGGGACCTGATGGCCCTCCACTTTCTTTTCCTCCTCGAAAATGTTGTTGATGCTATTGAGCTCCTCCTGAGGCCTCACGTACTCCTTCGGGATAGACTGGATCCCGCTGCTTGCAAGGCTCTCGACTCTCGAACTTGCGACAGCTGTCACCATTTCTTCCTCCTTTTTTTTTGATGGGTTAGTTGTGTTTGATTTTTCAATGTGCGTTGAAGTGAGTGATGGGTAGATGCTAGCTAGTGCGGGGTTTTATAGAGAAGTGTTGTGGTGATTAGGAGAAAATCTAGAACATTATTATCAGGTGTTCACGTGTTCATACAAGACCTATACGAAAGAAATTGGAAGGTGAGTTTGAGACTTTGAATGGAGGTTGGGGCACAAGGGAGCGTATCTGTCATCCTAACCGTCCTATACATATA
>MKEJ01053948.1:0-16340 GCA_001753735.1 Embelia ribes | reverse complement strand
ATACCCATTTCCTCAAATTTCCGAATACAAAAAATATATATCTTGATATACCCGAATATATCTATAACCATATATTTATTTATAAAAAACATCATATATTATATTGTAATTGAACGTTGACTGCTTTTTACTAGTTTCCAAAAAAAAATTGTATTTAAAATTTTGATTTTCGTCCACTTATATTCAATGTAAGTACTAAATACTCGACTTATTGCCGTCTAGTATATTTGAAAAAACTCTGTTTTGTGAATTGATGTGGAAATTAATGAAAAATACTCATAATTTTGACAATATTCCACAATATAAATGCAAAAATTCGCCTTTTTTTTGCCGTTCTTCAGTTGTACACTTAACAAAATAATTTTAAATAAGAAAAATATATATTTTAGGAACTTTATAACTATATATTACATATAATAAAATTTTGGAGCATACTTTTAAACAAATAATGTTATTAAAATCGTCCATGCAACAAAAAAATTCTTTTGTCATCCCGTATTTTAGTAACTATGTCCATTACTTCAAACTAAACAATATAACTATTTTCAAGCTTAAATAACTCTCCACTTAATAATTCTTTTTTAGCCATATTGGTTTCTTTTTTTCTTTTGTAGTCAGTCATTAATTTTTTTTTTCGAGGTTCTTGAATTGGGGTGCTTTCCACAATACAAAAAAATTTAAAAAATCTAGCATTAGTATTACTAAATGTAATTTTTGTGTTTTCCTAGTAGATTAATTCGTTACATCGTCTCCTTTTGCTAATTCAAAAATATGTTTCGGTTTACAGGAGCCGAGGCTTTGTTTGCGGACTTGGGTCACTTCAGCATTGTCTCGATAAGGATAAGCATGACTAGCTTAGTTTATCCGTGCCTCGTGTTAGCTTATTTAGGCCAATCCGCTTACCTAAGAAAATACCCCGAAGACGTTGCAAGTATCCCTTACAAGTCGATACTTGGTACATACATTGGCTGTATGCATAATGAATGTGTATATATTGATTCCTAATACGGGCGATAACACGATTTTTGCATTTTTCCAGATCCTCTATACTGGCCAATGTTGTGATAGTGATATTAGCAGCAATCATAGCAAGCCAAGCGATGATTTCAGCGTCATTTGCGATCGTACAACAATCTCTCTTGCTATAGGGTGCTTCCCTCGGGTTAAAATTATTCACACATCGACTAAGTACGAGGGACAAGTTTATGTACCCAAGGCCAATTATATTTTCATGCTCCTTTGTTGCCTGGTACCGATTGCTTTCAGAGACACCGTAGCGTTAGGAAATGCCTACGGTAATATCTCTATTTTCTTAATTTCCAATTTGGTCATTAGATATTTTAACACGCAAGTTTATATACCCAAGGTCGTGTAGGGATCGCGGTGGTGTTTGTGATGACTCTAACGTCGGCCTTCTTAGAACATGTTTCTCGTATTGACCTATGTTATCGTCATAGTCTCAGTCGAGCTTGTCTATTTGAGTGCCCTTCTCTGCAAGTTCACCGAAGGAGGGTATCTCCGCTCGGCGTTTGCATTCATTTTAATGTCCATGACGTACATATGGAACGACGTTTATCGAAGGAAATACTATTATGAGCTAAATAACAAGATTTCACAGGAAGAGGTAAAAGACACCATTGTCCATACATGTACCCAACGGATCCCGGGCCTTAATTGCCATCTTATACTCCGATCTTGTTCACGGCGTTCCCCCTATTTTCAATCATTTACGAGGCAAATATCCCTGCTCTACACAGCATGCTCGTGTTCGTCTTGTTCAAATCACTCCACATGAGCAAGGTGCCACAAGAGCATTGGTTCCTTTTCCGAATGGTACAACCGAGTGGGCTAAATGTGTTTCGTTGTGTAGTTAGATATGGGTACCGAGTGGCAAGGTACGAGGAAGAGCCGTTTGAAATGATGCTAGTCAAAGGGCGAAAAGTTTTCGCAAAAGATGATTTCAAAATTTCAACAGTTACTCAGAATAGTCGAACAGATAGCAATACAGATATCAATGCAAATGTTAATATTAAGCATCAAAAAGTGGCGATGGAAAGAGAAATCGAGGGATTGAATGAATTTAACTTTCGCTAGCTCTCAGACAATAAATAAATGAAGTGCTCTATTTTTAGCTCTCATAAAAATATAAATTTTAGATCATTATAGTATAATTTTATGAGTAATGAAAAATAGAGTAAAACTATGAAAACACCTATATTGTTACATTATATTTGTTCATTCAGTAAAACTTTGATACATAATTATCGGTAAATGCATTGTTTTCTTAATTTTATGCATGGCGGAGATATAAATATCCAATAAACTAAACATAATGGGCCACGGAGCATTTTGTGATAGTACCCAACACGGGCTCAAGTATAAGGCCCAATTCGTATCTCGTGGGCCTAATGGCCCACTCTGGGAATATCAGATTTCAACAACTCCGGAAAAATAGGAGCCTGATATGGGCTTTCTCTTCCTTTTTTTTCAAAATGAAAATTCTATTTATATATTTTTCATTTGTATAACAAATTCAAAAATTAAAATTTAAAGCTAAGAAATTGCAATAAGCCAATCCAGTTTTGACTATATCCAAGACGGAATAAAAGGGGGCCTGATATCGATTTTCTCTTTCCATTCTTAAATAAAAATTGTATTTGTATTTTTTTTATTTATATTACGAATTAACGAATTAAAATTTAGAGCTTGTAAATGATAATATTTTTTTATTAATTATAATATAATGAAATATTATCCCGCAATTATATGTATTAATAAGTGTGAAGATCTAAGCAAGAAATGATTAAAGTTATAAAAGATAATATTTTAATACACATGAACTTTGTAAAATAGAGATAATGCCCATTTTGTTTGTATTTTAGAGAATCAGTTAATAGAAACAGCTGGGAATGATCTATTTTTTTTTTCTTTCAAAAAGCACATTTAAAAAAGCAAAAGCTAGGCTTAAAAAATAGTTTCTTTGAGATGAACCATATAATATGGACTGCAGTTTATAATAAAATTATTTTTTGCTTCCATAAATAATTGGCCTATTTTGATTGACATAAAATTTTATAGAAAAGTCATAAAGTAAAATTTAAAATGTTGAAATTAAATGTAATATATCAAATTACCCCAATCAATTTTTGTTTTATTCTTATCGCTAATAATTGTAAGGTATCAAATGTAGTAAGTGCTATTAAATTTGTGATGACTGATTTTTCCAAAATGAAAATTGTTCATTTTTTAAATAATCTAAAAAAAATATATATCATATTATTTATAAACGAAAGTAATAAAATAAAATTATCATTCAAAAATTATTATTTTAGAAAAATGTGACTACTGGGTTGCATCGTTGACTTTTTCCCACAAGAAAATTTCTTGTTTTGTCTCGAAAAGAAAAGCCCGATTACTAGTATATGCTTGTTTGTTTGTAATTTATAAATTTCAATTTATTAAATTTTTAATTAATTTTAATAATAATTGGTTGTTTAATTTTAAAACTGCATTTATTTATTATTTTGAATTAAATAAAATAAAAATTTTAAATTGATTTTTTTTCCAAATAAATTATTTAAAACTGCGGCAAACAAACCATTGGTCTCGGCATTATATACGAGATTACTTATAGATAATATAGACCAGATCAAGGCACAAAGGATTTTGCCAAAAATTCTATAAACTTTTTAGACCTTTGGATCTACAGCAATCAACGGCTATGATGTATGTGAAAGAAAGTGGAAAGAGATGATACATCCTGACCGTTAGTCAACGGACTAAAAAATTTATAAGATATTTTGTAAAACTATCCCCGTGTATATGTGTATATATATATATATATATATATTCATTTCTCTCTCTCTTTCGCACAGGGAGAGGAGACCGCTGCTTAACCCCCCATGTACGTATACATCAACCCTCGTTTTGGTCCTCGATCATCTTCCCCAATCGATTTCTAGGGTTTCACTCACCCACTGATTTCTATTCTCTTTCAGGTATTTCTTTACCATCACCAGATTATTCAAATTGTTTTGTGCGCTATCGTTGTTCGCCTGTTTTTTAGGGTTTTCATCTTTATTTTTTTGGTTGTTTATCATTTGACTATACTATGTCCATGCTAGTGTTAGAGCTCATCGTGTAGTTATAATTTATATCATTATTACCAGATTATTTAAGTGTTTGTATGTATATGTTTCTTAATTTTATTGAAATTCATGTTTGGTTACAGCCATGGATGGTTTTAGGCCAATGCTGAGTAGGGATGGAAATGGGGTGGGTTTTTGCTGGTACCCGAGCCGATTACAATGTTTTTTTAAAATCCTTTGTATGGTACACTATTGGTTTTTGGATGGATATGGTATGAGAAGTAGATTGCCATTAAGGTTTGGTATGATTTTGGTATTGACATATTGGGTACAAGGTACATGATACCCGTTTATTCAACGGGATATTGGGTATCTGTACCCATTCAATCTCCGGAAATTTTTTATCTATTATGTTTAAAAATTGATTGATATTGAGTTGATTGCGTAGTTCAATATTAGCAGATTTCAGTATCTGCATGGGTCTTGTTATGCACGTTTTAGGTTTTTATTTATATACTCATTATTAAATAGATCCTAAGATACCCAGTTCACCGTGTTGTTCAATATTCTACGTGATTCTTTTTATCTGGTTTCAATTTGTTATGTTGATGTTTAATTATAGTAATTGATGATTATAAACCCAATATCCATCGTGCAGTTCAATAGCACTAGATTTAAGTATTTTGATGGGTCTATATGTGCCTGTTTGTAGGGTTTTTTTTTGTTTGTCTATCACGTAATATAATGTGACACACTATGTTCAGTTCATTTTGCTTTATGTGGTATGCGATTCTCATTAAGAGCTTTGATTTTTTGACGTCCATGTTTTATTGCAGTTGTTGAAGATTAAAACTTGTTAGCTATTGATTTGACATTTTACCTTGTCATGCTTTTGTGGGTGTTGCACATGTCCTTTGTACTGTGTTGATATAAATGGTGCTGACATGTCCTTTGTACTGTGTTGATATAAATGGTACTGATTGTATAACTGGTTGATTTGCAGATCGAATTTGAGTAATACGTGTAAACATGATGATGGCTGAGAGCAAGGCAATCAAGTTGGAGGAAGGATGGGATTTTATGTCGAGGGGTATCACCAAGCTGAAAAGGATCTTGGAAGGATTGCGTGAGTCGTTCAGCTCGGAGGAGTACATGATGCTTTACACCACTATATACAATATGTGCACCCAAAAACATCCAAATGACTACTCCCAACAGCTATATGACAAATATAAGGAGGCATTTGAAGAATACATTCACTCAACGGTGAGAATATTTGTGATTTGCTTGGTTGGAATGTTACTGTGTCACAGTTTATTATGGTATGTGGTATGAATGCGATTGTCTGGTGTGCTAGTTGTCTTGTAACTGGTGCGAAGGGTGTATGCTTAGTTGGAATTCTCGGGAGTGATAAACATTATGCTAACGGTGTACTCTAAACATATGAATTTGTTTTTCCATTTTGATTAAGTGTAACCAAAGTATAAAAAGTTATCATGAATCAGCACCTTAACATTTGCTTTCTTTAGCCTCTGTAGCATATAGTTATCTTTTTATATCTTGATTTTGTGAAATCAGTATATTTATCCTTTTTTAAATATTGTATTTCCTTAATTCCACTCCCTTTCTCTCACGCACCGAGTGTTTCATGTTTTAATTACTGTATATACCTTGCTATTCCAGGTCGTGGAACTCTTGGGAGTGATAAACAGTTCACTAAAGGGGAACACTAAATAGTTTAGCTTTAATTGGTGGAGTACATCAATTTGTGTTTCCATTTTATTTAAGTTTATATATTTCTAGAATAGGCAACTTAATATTAAGCTTTACATAGCCGTTATACCATATAATGTCTTCTTTTTGTTTCTTGGTTTTGTGAAATCCGTACTTATATCCTTTACAACTATTTATTTCCTTAAGATTCCATTATCTCTCACTGTTATTCGTGGAACACTTGGGACAGTGCACCAAAGGGGAACACTAAATAGTTTAGCTTTAATTGGTGGAGTACATCAATTTGTGTTTCCATTTTATTTAAGTTTAACCAGATTATGATATATTTCTAGATTAGGCAACTTAATATTAGCTTTACTTAGCCGTTATACGATGTAATGTCTTCTTTTTATTTCTTGGTTTTGCAAAATCCGTATTTATATCCTTTACAGCTATTTTATTTCCTTAAGATTCCATTCTCTCTCTCCTTTCACTCACTGTTTGTTTAATTTTTAATTATTATACATCTACGCCTTCTCCTTTTACCTTCCAAGTAAACAATAAACCATGTAGCCCAGTCTTTCCTTCCCTAAAAACTCTTCGATCAATTACAAATCTACATCAGCAGAGTCTTTGATGGTATTATAACTTAAGAAGGAGAAAAATGTACTCTATGATGAAGCAAATCTAAGAGTAGCAGGAAGAGAGAAAAACCCAGCAAGATTAGTTTGTGTTGCATACGTAGGGGGATGAGTAGATTAGGTAACTTTAAATTTGTTTGTCTTTTAACTTTTTTTATTGTAATAGCTAGCTGAAATTCTTATTTCCTGCCCATTTTATCATAGTTTTGCAACTAAGGGTCCCTATTTGCATTGTTGTTCAAGCAACTCATTTAGTATGCGGTTGCATGCTTTAGGGTATTTGTGTTCGTAATCAGATTATGTTGTATTCAATCCAAGCTTAAGTGCCTTTCCCGCCTTTTCTCTTTCCCTTCTGCTTCTTCTTGTTTTTTATAACCCTTTTTTGGCCATTATGATTGAATTGAAGTTCGATTTTGTGGAGTTTTTTGTGCTCAGGTTTGTAAGATTGGAGAATGTGATGTAATATTTGCTTAATTTTAATCTGTACTATTTACACTTTACAAACTTAGTTGTTCAACTGGGAGTTAATTTTTTTCCGTTTTAGGTATTACCATCTATCAGGGAGAAGCATGATGAGTTTATGTTGCGGGAGCTTGTAAAGAGATGGACAAATCATAAAGTGATGGTGAGGTGGCTGTCACGCTTCTTTCATTATTTGGATCGCTATTTTATTACAAGGAGGTCCCTTCCTGGACTTAAAGAAGTGGGGCTCTGTTGTTTCCGTGACCTGGTTTGTCACTACCTTATCTTACAGTTATTCTTATATTAGTGGAAGTGGAACAGTCTGGTATAATATGTAATTAGGTCATTTAAAAGCTTGTGTATGTTATTTCTCATCAAAAGTCTTATCTTACAATTTCACTTTATTTTTTAGGTTTATGAAGAGTTGAAGGAAAAAGTTCGGGATGCTGTTATCGCTTTGGTAAGTTTCTATGTTTAAAGGACATGGAATTCAGTGAGCTAAGCACACAGTTTTGCTTGTTTTATTGCTTGTAAAAATCTGCCCCAGAACCCACTAGGAGTAGCCTAGTGGGCCATAACCCAACCTGGAAGTCATGAGTTCGAATTCCTCCACCACCTTGAACTTTCCAAAAAAAAACATATAGATAGATAGATAGATATATGTGCTTATCAATTTTTTTGTTTAAAAACTAGATAACGTTTGATTACTCAATTTAAGTTGAGCTTATTTGTTATTTTGATCTAAATAAATTGAAAATTATATGTCATATATATTTAACTTTTTTTTCAATCAGATATTAAGTGAGAAGCTGCAACCACACGCAACTGTAATTTATGCACGCATGCTATGACTCAAAATAAAATTAAGCACTTTTTGTTGTACGCAATAATATAGCTTATGTAAAAGTTGGTCAAAGAGGGAAAAAGGTTAACAATGAATATGGAACATGGATTTTTATTTTTTTTTAACCTTTTTGACTACTATTGGGAATTTGACATTGAAACTAATAAAAAATAATAATAATTTCTCGAGCCATGTATGTGGAACTTTACATTGAGCCTAAAATTATGTGGATTGGTTTCCTTGACCAAGTTTGTTTTAAAATAAACTTTTTCCCCCATTGTTTGTGGGAGAAAAATTACAGTTTCTTACAAACTTTTTTGCTCCATTATTACTTTGCACCCTGTTCTACTTTTTTTTCCATGTTACTCTATACTACCCAATGAATGTATAGCACTAAATATTTAAAATTTTATATTAGCCACCGCTTGTAATGGGAGAAAGTTGTTTAGTTAATGGAGAATATATTCTACTAGCTTGTAATATTCATTGGTGGTAACGCGTTGGGGGTCAACTAGGGTTAGATACGAGTCGAGTAGAGCCGAGAATTGACCTAATTAAAATTGACCCGATCAGCTGAATCACTACTCGAGATTGAGCTCGAGTCCAGATTCTCCTCCACTCAACTGATTTGGTTACTTTGTTTCCTTACAATAAGAATTACCAAATAAAGTAACATTTTTTGCAACAACCAGTAACATCATCATAGGTTCTTTTCCGACAAAGCTAATCGAAATGAAATCATCCAAAAACACATTCCTAAACAAATATTAACATTATGCATAAATTTTTAAATTCACTCGTGGACTTTTATTCAAACTACTCGTAAACTAACGAGTCAAATAGCCGATACTCAAACTTGACTCGAAACTCAAATCAAACATATCAAGTTACTCGAACTCAATTCCTTTCATTCAAGATTAGAGTTCGGTCCTAGTTGTTGAGTCGAGCTCAAATTACTCGTGAGTAACTCGACTAGTTGTCACCCCTAGGTTGAAGTGGTTGAGTATCAGACATTGAGGTTAAAGTGGAACTCGATTAAAACGATACCCAGGAAAGTGAAATCCGTTAGTGATTGAATATATGTATTTGCTAATTTTATTGGAAAAGAAAGAAAAATACCTTACCAATTATTACCAACAATCACTTTGAATATGTGTTGTGACAGGCAAGAGAAAATATAATATGCAAAATCAATAGTACCATAGCGATGCATCGGAAACAAGAAGAAGCAGAATTAGCAGAATCTGGTAAAAGTTACGGGGTGCTCGGGAGACTGCTAGACGAAGAAAGCTTACCGAATGAAGCGATTATATCGGATTTCATAATAAACCTTCTGTTTGCTGGAAATGAAACTACTTCCAAAACCATGCTCTTTGCTGTTTACTTCCTCACTCAATGCCCCAGGGCACTCAATCAACTACTGGTATTACTATATTATTACTATTATTATCGTCATACACCATCATTATAAATACATATATACTACTGTTTTGTGGTTATCAAAAAAAGAAAAAACATACAACAGTTTTGAAATCCGTTTCCATTCTGTAGTACAGTTCTCTCAGGCTATGTTTTCAATTTGCAGTTTCCGTCCTGGTTTTCCATCGTTTTGGCATGCAAACACTAAAAAACCTTTGAGAAGACATTTGCTATCATGTATCTCATTTTTTCGTCTAAATGCGACTCTTCCAATCATCGAAAATAACATTTTTGTAGGCTTCTTCAAGTAGGTCATATCATTGAATTCAAGTTTTATGACCAATCTCCCAAATGTGTTTCCAATAATGTTTTCTGATTTAGAAACAGAAAGTAGTATCGTAACAATCAAGTGGAACATATACTACCTTTGGGCACTTCAGGTGCTTTTGCAAATGCAAAGTTATATTTTCCCAAACTTCGATAGACGCCCATTTTGGCAACAAGAATACGATATGGATATGTTAAGAATTATTAGTTCGATCTCATAAAGTTCATTAATGAAATATAGGAAGAACACAAAAGTATAAAAAGCGATTCGGATGGAGAAGGCATGCTCACGTGGCAAGATTACAAGAGGATGTCTTTCACTCAGTGTGTAAGTTCAATGCCTGCCCTTTACTGCCTTGAACTATTCTGCTATTTAAATTATGCAAAGGTTATGCTAACCAAATATTATCGCATTAAAACTTGCTTACTCCTTTAAAAAAAAAATTATAATAATAAAAGAACTTATAATAATTGCCGACATCTCAAACTTCAACAACTGTCGCTACTTCTCAATGAAAATTAACAGATGGAGTTAATCTGTGTGCACAGGTTATCGATGAGACATTACGACTAGGGGGCATAGCGATTTGGTTGATGAGAGAAGCAAAAGAAGATGTCGAATACGAAGGTACAAACATAATACTATCTTAGCTACACTTGCACTGAATACAAAAATTAAACCCATGGTAAGGAGGGACAAATATCTCTAATGTGATTTATATGCAGGTTACATAATCCCCAAAGGTAGTTTCGTAGTCCCATTCCTCTCAGCGGTTCATTTAGACGAGGAGTTGTACGAAGGGGCACTCAGTTTTAATCCCTGGAGATGGATAGACCCTCAAAATCAGGTAAAAAAATACAACTACGCATAACGGAGGTTTTTGTTTCCCAATGTTCTGCAGAAGCAACGTACTTTTGGATTACTCAATCATTCAATCCCCAAAACTTACCTTATTTTCCTCAATAAAATGAATGCAGGAAAAGAGGAACTGGAGGAGTAGTCCCTTTTATGCTCCGTTTGGTGGAGGAGCTCGATTTTGTCCGGGGGCAGAGTTGGCTCGACTTCAAATCGCTCTATTTCTTCATTACTTCATCACCACCTACAGGTCATTCATTTCTCCTCCTTTTTCTTACACACCTACACACACATGGGAACAACCAAAAACAAACTCTTTATGTTGATCTTGTGTTGGGATTCAACCTAATGGTTTGTACTTCTTTTGACAGGTGGGTCCAACTCAAGGAGGATCGAATGTCTTTCTTCCCATCCGCGCGTTTGGTTAACGGTTTTCAAATCCGAATCACCAGAAGGAATGATGATCTCAAAGCAACATAAGTTATAAGAACGCTTATTTTAGGCATACAGCATTAATGCTTGTCACTTGTTATCATTTATTGTCAATCTAAGGAAAAAATTCAAAAAATTATCTCCTAACAAACAAAACCTAACTTTTGCTTCTTCTTTTTGATCTTATGAGTTCTACTCTACTGCGGGTCATAATTTGCATCATTGAATGAATACAACCACCGAGTGGTAGTTTTCAATGCAATGACGGTGGCAACTACCTTAATTTCAGCCTGCAACAACCATCTTTTCTAAACCATCTAATCACAAGTTATTCGACACTAACTAGTCCAATTCGTCCGACTATGCTAACGAGTATGCAGCTACAAAGTAGATCGTAAATTGCATATCTCAGATGAACCTCCTTGAGTTATAGTAAACGTAGTTCAAACTATTTTCAAATTTGAAGAACTGCAAATACCTATTAGCATGTCAAACACTTGTATCGAACAGGAAGGGACTTTCTGCTTCACCATGGTTTGATCTAACAAAATGAGATCAATAATTTGTTGGATCTGAAAATAGTCAAGCAGAAAAGACGCCGACTTAACTAATCTGACCGACTAAATTCACTCCAATGGACTCAATTCTACAAGGCTACAATGATTACCCTATTGCTCTGCATAAAGATTATTTTGGACAGGTCGTGTGCTTTACTAACATGATTTGATGCATTCCGCGTTATAAAGAAATCAACTAGAATCACAAAAGACATAATTTCGCAGATAATTGAATGCTTCAATTTTCTACTTACACATCTTTTTTATTATTTAATGCCTCAAATTTAAGGTAGAAATAAGGCATAATCTTATTAGTGACTGCCACATATGTCTCTACACAGTGAAAGTCAAGGTGAAAACTTTCTGAGGTCAACTTTTTCTTAACTATAAGTTGTAAACAACAGGCGGAAACCAACTCTCCTCAATCCTCATACACGACAAAGTTAAAATTACCATTACCACTGTAAGCCATTATTCTCTGCCCACGATTGTGTGTGGCCGTATCAATGCCTCTAAGCTGCCTTCATAATTTTCCAGATCATTCAAGCAAACCACACAGAGGCATCCGTCATGAACTTCTAAATCAACTGTGGTATCTCCATCCATAGTCTTCGTCTTTGGCACTTCAATGAACTTATTCATGTGTGGATCAAAGTATTATATGGTAGGGAAGAAGAATTTTACCTCTACAATCATCATAATCGTCATACGATTCACCTTTGGTGCAATACACTCGTTAGTGTCTTCTAAAAAACATGATCATCTCCGTGGCACAAGTATTTTCCCATATACTCATCCCACAAGTAGGAAACATAGCAACCTTCCCCGCCTAAACTCAAACGAATTGCACGAATCTACTAACAAAAACTAGAATTCAGCATTGCATAATCATAGCAGAGTCTGAACACGGCATAAATTTCTTCGCCTGTACTGCCTAGAAGTTCACATGAGCACTCTTGTGAAGAAAGGGTTCCACACGAATAAATGAGAGCGACAATTAGAATAAGCATCAATCAATTTAAAGAACCACACACAGTAATGTTGTGACTCTCACATTGGGCCAGCACACTCTCCACAGTGACTTCGTAGTTGGTCAAATAAAATGAGATACATCCGTTTGCCAAAAGGCAACATACTAAAGCCATGGTGATGTTTGTCACAGTCAGGGAATCTCAATTCAAATTAGATATTTCTTATGCTTTGAATCACATTCTAAACGAGCAATGAATTGAAGAGGTAACCTTGAGAGTACCTCGATGAGATTTTCAGGCAACAGGAGTCTAGTAGAGCTGTTTCTAGGGTTTGAGTTTTGTTGACTCAAACTCTCTTTCTTTTTTTTTTCCTTCTTCTCTTTCCCTTTCTCTGTCTATTTCCTTTCTCACTCTCGCTCCACTAGCCATTGACATTAAGCCCAGACCTTCCAATAAGCTTCTGTATCGCTTCCCCCTCCCACTCTCTCTTTCTCCGCCTCAAAAACGCCAGACTTTTGCAGGGGACAGAATAGACCTTCCATAAATTAGTAAGGATTTTTCAATATCACATTCATAAATTATTATAGTTGGTTAAAATAAAATCACAAAATTAGAGGATCCTAATATCATTACTGACCAATTCAATAATTTTGCAACTAGGGCATATGGTTATTATTTTTTAGCTTAATTTTGAATTAACGGATGGTCATACAGGAGGGCTATCATCATTTTTTTTATATATTTATTTTTACAATAAGCATCCTTTTTAAACTTTAGTCTGTCACGAATTTTCTTTACTCCTCTCTCAATCTCCCCATCTCCCCCTCTTTTTTGAAGTGAACATTCCCAGTAGAGTAGCTAAACTTTAGCTACTCATTTAGCTACTCAAGTCCAAAAATCTGCCTGCAGCAGTGTCACTAAAAATGCAATTAAGTAGCTAAATTTAGAGATCAAGAGATTTGGGTCAATAAATATAGCCACCAAAACTTGTTACTGCAGCACTGGAGCTATATTTTTTTATTATTAAAGTAAACGTACGGAAGGCAACAAAAGGCTTTCCTCGTCTCTCTCCTCTTATAACTTTCTCTCTCCTCTTGAGCTCTGACTATAGGCGAAACAAATCGTCTCTCCTCCTCTTCTTCTTTATGTTGTTCTTATCTAAATCTCACTAATTCAAAGTTGCATTAGCCCTTTCAATTTATATTCCAGCTTTAGCTAATCAGCACATAAATCTTCGGTGCCGAAAACAAGTGGATTGAGAGCAGAGGTAGTAAGATTGAACGGTTTATGGTGGTGGCGAGTGGCGGTGAGATCTAGAGGTCTCTGTTGGTGGTGAAATTGCAGAAGAATATGCACATTTTTTGGGGGGGGTTTCAATTTTTTTTTATCATCCCCAATTTTCAATAACAGTTTCTGTAAGGTTCCCTTCATTTGTAGGGTTCTCAATTTCATATAACAATTATCCCCAATTTTCAATTATGTTCTCTAAGATTCTCAATTTCACTGAAGAAGAATTTTTAGTGTTTTCAATTTGATTGAATAGCCATCCTCAATTCAGGGTTTTAAATTAATATGAATATTTAATTATTTGGAGATTGAAAATAGCTACTCTGATGTGGGCATTTGTTATTTAATGGGTATCTAAAATTTAGTACCCAAATTTAATGGCTCAAAAATAGACGCTGTTGGGAATGCTCTAACCACCTCAAGGAGGTGAACAGTGAGCATTTCCAAAAAGAACCACCCTACTAGAGCACTCTTACTAGTCGAAATGCGAAGCAAATGAGGGAATATGAACATCTCATAAAGGGTCTTGGGATCACGCCGACTATCTTTCTTAAAATCAATTTTACTACACACCAGCACCAACATTGACAATAATATGATAGGAAAAGGCCTCAAAACATACATAACACCATCCATAGGCTGCAAAACTTAGTAATCTCAAAAATCGACAAATCATAATCCCATACTCAAAACCCATCTAAGCTTAGGCTAACTTTTGTCACCAACACATCCCTTACCACCAAAACTCGGAACTTAGGCCTACAAAATACGACCTCACACCAAGGTAGCATTTTCAGTTACAGGCAAATCCCAGTCAGTACAAAATGGCAGATGCTAAATGTAACTTCAAGTTCCCAGCTAGAGAAAAAGTAAAAGGAAACGTGTAACTGGTGGCAGAACAATTACATTTAATAGGACAACAAACCAACTACATAATGCAAGTAAGAGCAGCATAGAGGAAAATATAGAACTACAGAAGTAATTCAAGTATTGTGTAACTCAATTATAACCATTAAAGATGTGTAAAGTATGACAATACAAGTTCAATTTAGAGTGAACCAGTAACATTGCAGAGCTGTCATTCAATCTCTATCTGCTGTGGGATTTCTTCTTCTGGTTTTGCACCACCACTATCAATTTCTTCACTGGAAATACCCGAAGCTTCCACAGTCCTAGAAACCCATTCCTTTAATGGATCTTCGTTCAAATCAAGCCTCAAAAGCCCCGCAAATATCCCACCCATAAAGGCGACGGGCTCCTGGAAATAGCAGGCACAATACTGATTTACAAATGTGGAAAGTATTCAGTGCCACAAAAAGGAGCCACGCTAGCCTCAGTAACAAGTGACATGACTAACGCATCTAAGCCATCCCATCTTCAGCGCTTTCACCGGGCGCGCCCAACGGACAACTCAAAATGGTGCCCATATTCACGGTTTCAGTTGAAAAAAAAATCATAGAGGTGCAATGCACCCGTACAAGGTATGGCCCCCAAACCATGTCATGCAATGATGCAAAAATAGTTCTCTACACAATCATATTTTTTTAGCCTCATTTATTTCAATCTCCATAACCTCTATAAAACGAGAAACACTAGGAGTGTCACTGCCATGCCGGAGTAATGGGTGCACTTAACAAGTGAAAGTTGATTACAAGAATAACGTGCTCCTCATATAGTTTCTCATTATCACTTACCGGCTGTTTGGTTTAATATCAGCTTTAGAAGAAAACAAAACTTTTAGATTATTGCTTAAAGAAGCTCAAGTTATTTTCCAACTAGAAATTTTGGATTAAATTTTCAGAAACTTTTGAAGCGTGACAATCACTCCAATGTCTTTATGGTATTCTATTCCAAATTTTAGGGATTAAACCCGAGTGAAGGCTTCAAGGAGGGAACTAGGTTTCCCAGGTGGCTGCAGCACCCCAATATTTTTAAATGCTAAAATTTTTAGTGTTACTATTTTTATATGTAAATTTAGTACCATTGAAATTTTAGTGTAAACTAGCATGTAGCCCGTGCGTTGCACGGGTTGTATGGAATAATTATTTTTTAAATTGTTAAATTTAATTTTTAACAATATCATTTATATTTTTTCCAGAATTGTCTTTGACGTTATATTTGTTCTTGATTGATTTATTATATTTATTCCATAATAATAATTTTTATAAATTTACCGTACATATTTTAATTTTACTCAAATACTATGAATTTAATGTAAACCAATTACATAACAACTTCTATAGTATTATATTGCCTTTAATTTTTATATAATATATAAAAATTATCCCGTAAAGTGACATTAAATATATACTCCCCTTGTCCACCAATTATAGCATAGCACATTTTTTATGAAATTTTAGAATATAATAATTCAATATTTTAATATAACAAAAAATCAAATTTACCCTCATTTTATATTCAAAAATGTAAATTTGATATTTTTGTTACATTTCAATATTAAATTATAATAATTTAAAACCTCCTAGAAAATTGTATTGTGCAATAATTTGAGGACGGGGAGAGTATAATTTTCCAACATAAATAATTTTCATCTTTTTTTTAATATTATAATTTTTACCCTTTTGCTCATCTATTAGTTTGGTTTTGGTGGGAATCCTACAATGTTAATATTCTAAATAATAATATTAATTACGATAATATTTTAAAGAATGATTGAAATATTAAATTTTGTGTATGTAGTTATATAAAGATAGTGAAAACATAATATTTTTAAAATTTAATT
>MKEJ01053946.1:0-19614 GCA_001753735.1 Embelia ribes | reverse complement strand
ATATATATATATATATGACTTAATAAATTGCAGTTTTACGAGACGGTTTGGAAAACATTTGACCATTCCCTGATTAACTTTTTAAGTTACTTGGTATTTATTCGTAAGAAACCAATTCCTTGCAATAAAATACATAAAAATAACTTTGGAAAATGAAATTGATCGATAGTTACCCGCTCAACCAACCTATTATAGGCGTCTTCCACCAATAATAATATAGTTCCAAATCGATTTGCAAGTAAGCCGAGCCAAGTCCTGGCTTGTTTGGGCTCGTCTCGTTTGCTTATAGAGAGTGCTTATGTTTAATTCGTTTACTTATGAGCCCTAATTTTTTATTTAGATTCGGACCGTACGAGCCCAAACAGAGCCGAACTTGTTTATGAATATTTTGGTTATTTTAGATAAATAAATATTATTTGTTATTTTTCTATTAAATATTAAAACAAGCATCATTAAATTGAATCTCTTATATCAACTAATAACCATATGCTAGCGGATATATCAAATAGTTACGACATTGTATAATTTTTTCAACTCAATCTTATAAATATGAAAGTGTAAAATTTAAAAAATGCATCATTCAGGTAATAAGACAAAATTTCTTAATTTGTTAGATTCAGTATGAACTATATATGTTTATGTACATAAACTAACACATCAAATTTAAAAAATACATATACAATTACATAATCAAATGAGTCCGAATCCTTAACCAGCTGAAACGGAAGTTGTTCAAAATCTGTTCGTTTATCTAACGAGCCATATTTTATTATTCAGATTCGATTAATTTATTAAATGAACGAGCATAAGCCGAGCTCTTGGCGAACTGAACCTAAATTTGCTCGTGAAGGGTTTAAATTATTTACATTCCTAAATAGCTCATAAATGACCATATGACTTTTGCCTTAGTCACATTCAACTAGTTGTCTCCTTGACCCATTCACTCTCAAAATTAAACATGATATTGACATTTAATTTTGACATACCTTTTCCTTGGTACAATGTAACCTTTTAAGTTACACGATATACACATGTATATATATGTATGTAAGTCTTTATACTTGTCACCATCTTCACCTGCTTTTCAACCGCAAGCAAAAATTACTAACTAGATACTCTTTTGCCTTCTCTTTGACCCTTTCCAAATGAGAAACAAAATTCGAAGCTTCCTCTAAGCATAAAAAACTTCCTTCAGAAATATCGTATTCGAATGCAAGGTTTTCACAGAAAAAAAAAAAACTTGAATTGGCAAAACCCAACATTTTCGTGATAAACATATGCTCACACACGTATGCGACAAAAAGTGAAGGCGAATCTACATCAACGGAATTCAATAGTGCTCTTTATCATGTATTCACGACAGTAAATAAATGCATGTAATTCTACTATAGTTCTCTTTATCGATATTTTTGTATTCCAGAAATAATAATCCATACACTTCGACGTAAGGATAAATCAGTCATGTGCAAAAAGGTGTAACAGTTAGCTCAGAGCTTGTTTGCTTGCAGTTTTAAAGCTCTATCTTATCTGCTTAAACTGCATTTGGCTTTTCAATTTTCAAACTAAGCTTATCGTTGTTCTGACTTAAATAAATTGTAAATTTTATACTGCATATATCCAATTTTTTTCTTATGCAAAAATAAATTAACTTATTTAATTAAAAATTGCAATCAAACGAATGCTCAGTGGTAAATTCACAATCATCTACTCCTATTATAAACTACTGCCAACAACTAGTGGAAATGATAATAATTTTAGGTTACATTCTCATTTGTCACCAATTTTCGTTATCATAACTTTGTAGGTGAAACATTTTCTTAATCTTAGTACTCGTGTAATAGAGGGTTAACATCACATCAACAAAGACAGCCACTTCATTAATTAGGAAAAATTAACAAGTTAATTTTATGACCACCATAGATTACAACTTGTACCAAATTTTGTCTTCATATACAGATTATTGCAATAAAATGATAAAATTCAAGCAAATCTAATATAATTTTTTGACCATAGTAAGTTGCCTGGATACATTGAGCCAACAACATAAAAGACGAACAAAATACCTACCAAAAATAAAGAATGTTTAGTACCCAATTTTTAAACATTTTTTTTTTATAAATAAATCTTGGCCGGCTTCGTATCGTTATACAATGATACCAATACTCTTCAAAGTAGTTGTCACATCCTTGAGATATATATGTCCGAAGTGTAGTTTATATTCATACAAAAGAAATCGTATGCAATTACGACATTGACGTTAAAACAGAAAAAAAAAAAAAATAGTTCGCAACTAGGACATTGATGTTAACAGGAAAGATGGAAACACATTTCGTTGCATTATATTATATTGATGTTAACAGAAAATACTTTGTTCGCAATTACGAGGAAAATAGAAACACTTTGCAGAATTCGAAAATTTCACTAAATGGGGCACAAAGAAAAGATAAATAAAACTTACAGATCTTCAATTGAAAGGAGAACTTCACTGTCAGGAGACGAGAATATATTTACAAATTCAGAAAACTAAAAACTTCAAAACACATCCACCAACAATATCCTTAATATATAATATTATATACATATATTCCTCTAGCCTTATCGCTCCCCATTAGTCCTACCAACAAATTACAATCTTCCCATTTCTGGTTAGAATCAAACTTGGAGAAAAGCTACCAATCGAAACCGTCTTCTTCTTCCTCGTGTTCTCCGATTTCAAGCGACAATGCTAACCCAATTCACAAGACCAATTTCAAAAAATAACTAAAAAACATGACATTTAAAAAAAAAAAAAAAATAAGAGTTATGGACCAAGTGAGATTTATGTCTCAGTTTTCAGTGTTGGTATCGGAGCTCAAACCAGCCTTTTCACTATCGACTGCTGCTAGAGAGGGTCTGCTTCCAGTTCTCATTTTCTTCACATCTTGGCTTGAACAAATGAGTATCCTTTTTGCCATGTTACAAAATTCTCTACACAAGGATAAAAAGAAGACATAAATAAATTATACTGAAATTTACCGATCAAATAAGATTCAGGATTAGGGCGTAGTTTGAGAACACGTACAGCCAAGGATCATCACCCATGAGCATCATATCACCTTCATCATCGGTAAATATGATTTCCCATTTACTCCTCGGGCAAAGCTCACCCTTGATTTCAAACATCTTTTCCAGTTCAGCTATAAGCTCATCGTAACCACTCAAAGTGGTTAAATCCACGGCCCGACCCACAGCAATCCCCTGCATTTGGACCTTCTCGGCCACAACAAATCAGATACAAGTTTTAAATATCTAGGTTCAATCTAAAAGCCATTTCTTTTTTATTTTCTGGTTTTCCGTGATTTTGTAATAAATCATGGACATGTTATCTTTCTTACGATGTGGGTTTTAGGTGCTTACCTTGGTACGACTTCTGGTAGAAGAACTCTGCTTGCTTTGGACCTCCTTCGGTGACATCAATATACTTGGTTCGTGTTCTCCGACCCCACATTTAAAGGCATTAACTGGTTGCGCTGGTGCCTTGTCAGCAAGAATGTTGCCCGCCGCTGGACTTTTCAAGTTTACGCCAAACAGAAAAAAACTCGAATCTGATCCTTTTTTTTTACAATCTATTTGGCTTGGCAATAAATTGATGCTTTGATTTGCTGTACGCGTAGTTAAAAAGCCTGGGAGATTAGACCTTGCCGAGCCATTCTTGCAATCTTCTGTTTCATCAAAAAACATCTTTCGAGAAACATTATTTTCAGCGTTCCATGGGCCACAGTTCATGAAGCTGCTACTAGTAACATTACTGTTTTCACTCCTTTGGCCATCGGTATTGACACTCAGTTGTGTCAAACCATGAGGAGGTTTCCAGACGGTGGAAGCAATTGAAGGTGCACTCTCTAAAAAAAATTACAAAACAACATTAAATATTAGGAAGAGTGGATTTCTTAGAAATCAGTGAATTTGAAGATCTAACACTGGCTACACAGGAATGTAATTCATGATGTGAAAGTGCTGTTGATCATACCAGAAATTAACAGCATGGTTTCTGATACTTGTACTACCTATCTAATTCACTTATTGTACGTCAAATAGAAGCCTCTCTTACCATGAACTGCAATTTCAGGAGGTCGGGGCCTTTTGTTGTTTGTCATAGTTGGTTCGCCAAGGCTAGCGGGAACAGGTGGTAAAAATGGCTCAATTTCCCAAGGAGAAACTCTTTCAGGCCTTGCAATTGATGCATGTTCATCCCACTGAACCTGGAAAAAAAAAAAAAACTTCAGATAATGACAAGGGAAAATGGAAACTTCCTAGTTATGCACACAGGAAGAGAAGAAAAAAGGAACAAAAGTCAATCATCGAAACCACCTTCAGTGAACGCCATTTAGAATTTTCCCACTGGGATGACAAATCCTCAAGTCCCACTATGGTGCCTGTAAATCTGATCAAGCAAAAAACAGATAATCTACGTGTTCACAAGCTTGATACCCAAAGAAAAAAGAAATAAAAATCAGCATATATTACTAAAAAAGAAATAAAAATCAGCATATATTACTAAGTAACCTTCTCTCAGGAGATTCCTCCCCTTCAAATCTCATCTTGAATCTCATGCCCACTGCGAAGCCATTGCGGATTGACTCGAGATACTTATTCAAGCCTATGATAAATTGACTTGTCCTGATAATTACCAGAATCATACATCAACATATGTTCACGAGTTCTTTAACATAAATATCATCCAGAAATAGTGAGATGTGCAATCCCTACCTCGGCTTGTAGAAGACAACAAAGCGGGTTTGTGAAGAAACAGCATGAGATGCAGTCGCAAGGACCCCCAGGTGCATGCTCTGACCCGAAATAACCGATGATGGCATTGAGTTTTGCTGAAGTGATACACGCCTAACACCAACATGTAACTCCCCATCCTCACCCCTAAAGAACCATTATGTCTATGATTTAAAAATGCATCTAATCATAACCTATTCATTGGCGTGTATATGACATAATACGGATAGAAAGTTACCTCAAGAATACAAAAGTGTCGCCAGCAACCAATCTCTTAGAAGTCACAAATGTACTCCATCCTGTTGTGAGCAAATGTCTTCTTGGCTGGCCTGCAAAATACAAAATAAGGAATTAGAGTTTAGGCTTTTCGACAAGTTTCGGGACTAGACGATGGAATGATATGAAACCACTACCCCGAAAGATATGCTTAAATCGCCATTCCAGACCATGAAGATCCTTGGTTACTAATTCCTGGGTGGGGATTGGCTGACTCATATCCTGAAATAAAATATTAGACAACAAGGAACCGAATCACCCATTTTCCAAAAATTGGAGCTAACTAAACAATCAATTAATCAAATTGTATTACAGCAATGCTTAGTAAAGAATTCTACAGCATGCCACAAAAAATAAATGAAAAATTACCAGAGGGGGAAGGCATTCATTAGCATGTTTCCGAAGAACTGAAAATCCACCGTGAGTACTTGTATCAGATGCGGTCAACACCTTGCAGAACGAGTAGACCGTAGGCCTTGGAGGTTCAGGCGGGTACGAGTCTGGGCTTTGAGGTTCAATTTGCTTTATTGATTATTTAAAAATGGTTAGTACAATCCCCTTTTTTTTGGTAATAAATAAAAGGCTTAATCAACTCTAGATTCCAAACAAGAGGCATAACATGGACATAAGGTTGCAGATGATTGCACATTAAGAAAGAGAAAAGTAGATCTTACATCTTGTTCAGGCATAAGAGTGATTTGGGCATAAACCTCATCAGTGTCTTGTTCAGCCTACAGTTACCCACAAACAATCAGACCAAATTAGTAGGAAAATATATTATTTGCTGGTGAATAACTTAATGACAAGGACACCGATTCACGCACTGACAATCATACATACAAACAATATAAACACCTATGTGTGGTTAGATTTTACATGTTGATCTTATATTCCAATAAAGTATCAACGCACATATTCTAATCGCATAGGATGTTGGTACAGTTTTTGTGCGTAATTTTGGGTACGTAAATTATTACTCTAACCAGAAATACGATTAAACACTAAGGGATTGTTCGGTTGCAGCTTATAAATTCCAGCTAATCAGCTTTTTGGCTTAAAAGCTGGACAATGTTTGTGTCCTCAGCTTTTAAGCTGACATACAGCTTTTTTCTTAATAAAAATAAACTAGTTTATTTGTTTCTAACCAAACAAACAAGAAGTCCGAGAGGTCGCCAAGTGGTTTCATTAACATAGCTAATAGTAGCACATAGATTTATGCTTCTTTTCCTATGCAATTTTAGGAAAATTAAACTAGTCACAGACAACAAAAAATAACATACCCTTAGCTGAATGTCCAAAACACGACAAAGAATCTTAGGGGCAAGATTGAAGAAGGCAATCCTCTGATTCAGCTCCTGATTGGTAGATGCCTCCAACTAACAAAATTCCCAAATTCAGCAAAAATGATAAAATATAAATAAATAATTTCCAAAATAGCCAAACCTCAAGAACAAAAAACAAAAATTGAACTTCATAATACCAAGCAAAAATTGTTATTCTTTGTAACAATAACAAGCAAAGCAATGTATTCTAAAATTAAAATTTGGTCAAAAACAATACTCTTAAAACAGAAAAAATTGTCCAAACACCAAAACCCAAAATTTGCACTAAGGAAATAGAACCCACAAGATAAAACCCAAATTCAGTAATGAGAAAAAATCAATAATCCCCGAAACAGCCAAAAATCATCACAAACAAAAAACAAAATCTAACCACGTAAAGGAGGCTACAAATACAAAGACCCCAATTCTCTAAAACAATCAAAGCAAGGTATTTTGAAAACAAAATTTAGCAAAACAATTCCAAATACAGCCCAAAAAAAATCTGAAACTGAAAAACCAAAATTTTCCTAAGGAAATAAAAACCACAAAAATGCCCACATCTCAATCCTCCAAAACAACTAAAGCAAGGTACTTGGAAAACAAAATTTCATCTAAATTAAGAAAAAAACACTCACTTGTTCAAGGTGACCCTGGGGGAAATAAAACACTCTCTCTCCGCTCCGCAGCACGTCCACAAGCGGCCCTGCGCATGCCTTCCACAGCTCCGTGTACAGATCCTCTCCCCCACAACCTATACATACATAAGTAAATTAAATTAGTACTAATACACAACAAAAGAATCAACAACAACAACAAAAAATAGATAATAAAATATGTTAATTCATGTGCACTAATTTATTTATTTGAAAACAAAAAATAGAATCAAAGCACGAGATCATAGGATTATTAGTACGTGAATCATTTTATTTTCGAAAGATTTTGACCGTACCTTCAGCTGATGGATTAGACAGCGAAAACGACCCTCGATTCGCCATTTGATTATTAGTCAAAAGAGGAAGCGAAAAATAAAATTCCCTTTTTCCTTTCAAATCACCAACCAAATAACGGATCAATTCAAACTAAAAAAAACTTTTAAAAAAAACCGCTAAATAACGCCTGAGAGGTAATTAAAACCCTAAGTCTCTTCAATTTCCCACTCCAAAACCGCTAATCTGAAAAACCGCTCTTCGTGTTCCTCCACCTACAGACAGAACACACTCTCTCTCTCTCTCTCCGAAATCTCGCTGTAGAAAGAATCCAGGAAATGAGAAACGGAGTGAGAGAATCCCCAAACAGAGCTAAATATATGCCTTAATTTCTATCCCCTCCCTCCCTCTCTCTCTCTCTCTCTCTCTCTCTCTTTTGTGTGTGTGTGTGTGTGTTGTGTGTAGCCCGTGACCCTAACCTAACTAACCATGGTTAGGAGAGTGGTTATATCCGAGTTAGACGGTTAAGCTGACGAAAAAGGTAACGGAAAAAGCTTATAATACCCAACTCCCTCACTTGACTTTATAGCAAATATAATTTTTTTTTAAATAATAATTTAAACGAATAAATAATAAATTATTTAGATTATCTTTTTTCATTAAATACATTTTATTTTCCAAAGTTACAAATTTAGACTAACTATAAACTTTTTGCGTATTTTCAATAAATTAATTTGGGGCAATTTAATCTATCTATTTTTACTAATTATTTTCTTAATTAGTGTGTCCAAGTCTCAAAGGTTATTTATAAGAGAACGGACGTAGTAGTAAATATGCAAGTAGGGTGAACATGTTTGATGCAAAAGATACAACATGATTAATATTTTTTCTTTGGCAAGCTAGATTTATACATAAAACTTTGGAAAAAATGTTTTTAAAATATGAAAATTTGATAAATAAATAAATGGTTAACTAAATTGATTACGATTATTCTTTTTTATATATAATTTAATAGTTAGATAGTTGATTATAAAATATTTTGTAAATCATTAAATAACTTAATGAGGAAAAAAAATAACTTAATAATTAATATGAATGTTTTTGAAAAATTATATGTCACGTCCCGAATCTCGAGAAATTCTGGGACACGAGTTATTTGTTACCCTTTTTGAAGATAAAAAAGAGAAAAAATTTATTGAATAAAAAATAAAATGAAAACAAATTTTTCTACGGTTATCTTATTTACGTATCTAATCGTCACTGTGGGATGATGTTACTCACAGTCTACAGCATTCACATCAACACATTAAAACTAAGTTAATTTATAACAGAAGGTCGAAGGCCAATGTCAGAAAATATATATATATATATACATTAATATCGTAAACCTGCGTGTTTACGGATATAATATTACAAACTACTTTAGAAAGAAAAACAATTCTTCTTTGAGATTGCTAATAAACCAAATTTCATCTGAAATACAAGGAGGGAGAACCATAATTATCACAACCTTGCCAAAGCGGTTGGTTGAACCGGTCCGATTGGAAAATGGGCCTTGGATTGTTTCAATTTTGAATAGATTTCGAGCCTAGCACGCACACTCAATCATGCTAGATACAATATACTACATTACTTATTATGGCACAAGTATGTACCACGATTTAACCACCGAGAGCTGATTGAGCCATTAAACCAGGAACAAAACTCCTACACCCGTTCATGCACCAGATTATATGATAAAGGCCAATTCTAAAAAAAACCCTGTTATAGTCACAAAGTTTCAATTTCTATCAATTTCATCCCCAAGACTTAATTAATCCATAAGAGACACCCTTCCAACTATTTTGCCCTTAATTTATACTAGGCGGCTATGCCAAGTAAAATTTATTTCATAGAGTTACAATAAAGGTTAATTGGTAATGAATTATTCTTTTTAAAATTTAATATTTTTAATCCTTTACATATAAATCAATTTTTATTATTAATTTATTAATATATCAATTAGTAAAATTAGGATATTGATAAAATACTCTCTCCATTCTTTTTTAAGTGACCTTTAGTCAATTAAAAAAATTATTAAATAAGTGATCTTTTAATAATTTCAATGCAAAGAATTTGCAAAATATCTAAATTACTTTTTTCATTAAATACATTTTATTTTCCAAAGTTAAAAATTTAGACTTTTTGCATATTTTCAAAAAATTAATTTGGGGCAATTTAATCTATCTATTTTTACTAATTATTTTCTTAATTAGTGTGTGCAAGTCTCAAAGGTTACTTATAAGAGACCGGAGGAAGTAGTAAATATGCAAGCAGGGTGAACATGTTTGATGCAAAATATACAACACGATTAATATTTTTTCTTTGACAAGCTAGATTTATACATAAAAATTAGCAAAAAATATGTTTTTAAAATATGCAAATTTGATAAATAAATAAATAAATGGTTAACTAAATTGATTACGATTTTTCTTTTTTATATATTATTTAATAGTTAGATAGTTGATTATAAAATATTTTGTAAATCGTTAAATAATTTAATGAGAAAAAATAATTTAATTTAATAATTAATATGAATGTTTTTGAAAAAATATCAAATTATTTAAAATGTATGTATACATATTTTAATCAAGTATAAATTTAGTTTTGTGAAATACATTTATGTTGATATAAGGAATAACAAAATGGTCCAAAATATGGTAAAACAAAAAAAACTTTTGACGATTTATTAAACCTTGGGAGCGAAATCAATAAAAATTAAAGAGTAATGATATGTATACAAATTAATTGTACACAAAATTTATACAAATTAGTTTTGTATGATTTATAATTAGTCACATTAACTCATTTTATAGAAAAAGAGAAAAGAAGTACGATGATATGGCTAATTATAAACCAAACAAAACTAATTTGTACAAATTTTTGGTACAACTACTTCTCTCATTTCTTAATAACTATATTTCTAGGTTGTGACACATAAATTAAGACAATCGTTAATTAGCCTCAATTTTAGAGAAAATAAATAACGTCTTACTTTATTACCCTTCATTAAATACTCAAAACACTTCGCTGTAATAAATTAATACACGTAAAATTAAGGGAAAAAAAGATAATTAATGTTTTATTGGTTCTCTAAAATGATAATTAAAAAGGAATGAAAAAAAATTATAAAGTGGTAGTTACTAAGAAATGAAAAGAATAATTTATATCCATATTATTTTTCAAAATTAAAATTTTAAAATTAAATCGATAAAAAATAAAACACACGGGACAGTAGTATTTGTTGATTGCCCTACGATAAAATAGGAAATAAAAGATTTGTATGAAATATCACTCCTCCTATGTAAAGTCGAAACGTTGCCGTTGATATAGGGCAACAATGTAACCGCCTGAAATGCATTTAACGGCTACATCCGCCACAGTTCAATATTTGAAATCCCGCTCTCTCTCTCTCTCTCTCTCTCTCTCTGTGAATATCATCTCCCCTGACCTACTCGTCTCTAATTCCTTTCTACTATCATAATTATTGACGAGAGAGAGAAACAAATAGACCCTCTTTGGATAAATATTTCATTTCATTTCTATTAAAATTCTCCCAGGTTTGACTTACTCTGTTGTTTTAAATCCTCATAAAGTTAATATTTTTCGATTTTCTATGATGATTCTTTCTTCTTGATCCTATTTATTTTTATAGGCAATTTAACTGCTGTTTCTTGATCCCCTGCTTGCTTATTTTTTATTAATTGACCAAATTTGAATAAAAACCCGAATATTCACTAGGGTTCAACATTAATTTCGTGAAGGAGGATACAACAGAATAGTTAAAAGGATTTTCTTCGAGAATAATTAGCAGAGATTTTTTTTTCTGGGTAATTTGAACACTGTTTCTTGATTTTCTGTTTGCATGTTTGTTATTAATTGACCGAATTTGGATAAAAAAACCAGAACATTCACTGGGGTTCAACTTTATTTTGACCTCGAGAATATAACGGAATAGATTATAAGCTTTTCTTAGAAAGGAATTAGTGGAGAGATTCTTTTTTTCTGGGTAATTTGACCACTGTTTCTTGATGTTCTGTTTACATATTTGTTATTAATTGATTGATTTTGTAAAAAGCCTGAATATTTCGTAGCGATCGACTTTAATTTCGTTTAAAAGGGTTATATAGCAGAGTCCATATGCTATTTGTTCTGAATTAATTGTGGGGTTTTCCAGAGTAAGTGGTCTTTTGTTAATCTTCCCGATTTTCATGATAAATTTGTATCCAGAGTTGAAATTTTGAAGAAAAAAATTGTGGACCCGAAGGAAAAAACATGAATCATATAAAAACAGTGTTTATTAGCTTTTCCCCTGAAATCATTCTCGTGGTTTTATGTGAGAAATATGGTTCTGTTCAGATTTATTTTTCCGAGATTATAACTTCATGTGGAGGATTTGAATTTTTTGCCCACAAGGTGAATGGGAAAATGACTCAATTAGATTTCTAGTTATGTAGAATTTGATAAACAGGCCAGTTATTGATGTATAATATATATATATTTTTTATGTTATTTCGTTTTAAGGGCATGTGCATTGTATAATCATTTTTTTATTTTGTTTTCGGGTTTTTCCTTAAGTAAAATAATTTTATGCTGGCATTAGGAATTTGTGCCTATAAGATGAATGATTTAATGACTGAGTCATTTTAACGTGAAGTGGAATTGAGCCAAGAAAAGAAAAACTTATATGATTATATCTTGGTTAAGGAGCATATAAAACTTTGTTTATTAAAATTCCTTTCAAAACGATTCTCAGTTTTTTTTCCTCTTTATTATTTGAGTAATTTCTTTTTTGTAGATTATTGAATTTTTTGAGTAAATTCTATGCAGGGGATCTGAAAATTTGCCTACAAGATGAATGACCTAATGACACAGTCTTTCGTAAGCTATGTGGAGTTGAAGAAACAGGCCCAAATGGACCTCAAAGCAGAGAATCAAGACGTCGAAAAAGGTGACATCATTGCCCACACGGATGAACAAAAGCTCTCCCAATTTTTTGAACATGTCGATCCCATCAAATCCGAGATGGAAGAGATAAACAACCTCCTAATTGATCTCCAAAACTTAAACAAAGAAACAAAATCCACTCATAGCGCAAAGGTCCTTCGGGGGCTAAGGGACCGAATGGATGCTGATGTAGCACTCGTTCTACGCAAGGTCAAGATTGTGAAATCAAAGCTTGAGTGTCTCGACAAGTCAAACGAAAGCAAAGGAGAAGAAACTGCTTTTGATCGGACTAAGGCTTCGGTCATCAGTGGTTTGAGAACCAAATTGAGGGAGCTAATGAACGATTTTCAGACACTAAGGGAAATGATTTTATCCGATCACAAAGAGTTTCTGAAAAGGGGATACTACAATGCCACCGGGGAAGTTGCCAGCGAGGAAGTTATCGACAAACTGGTTTCGGGTGGTTTGAAACTGGACGTATTTGAAATGAAAACGGAAATGGTTTTGGAAAACAAGGAGAGGCACGAGGCTGTGATTGATATACAGAAGAGCTTGGAAAAACTGCACCAGGTGTTTCTAGATATGGCAGTCCTGGTCGAGGCTCAAGGAGAGAAGATCGACGATATTGAGCATAACGTGGCGAGGGCTGGGAGCTTTGTGAGTGGTGGGACTAATAGTCTCTTTTATGCTAAGCAGAATAAGAATAAGGCAAAGAGATGGGTATGTTGGATTTGGTTTTTTGGGTTGATTATACTGTTGGTTTGCCTCATTGTTATGCTTTCTTCTTAAACTTGTTAAGTTTTTGGAATTGATTTTGTTTTTAGCAATTAGTTTAGAAAGTAGTTTTATTATCCTTGTATATGGGGTTTGGTTTTGGAGTCTCCTATGTGTTGAGCTTTACTTAGCTCATGACTAGCAATAGATTGGGTAGCTGCTACTTGAGATTTAAATTGTGATGCATTTTAATTGAGATTCAAATTCTTTAGTCTTCGGTTTATTTCTTGCATATATACAATTCATGGCGTGTGCTTTTAACCATTTCTTTAGCTTCGGGGAATACACAAGGAATAGTCACAATTTTGTAACGCTAGGTGTTACTAAAATGATGCGACTACATCATAAACGCCTTCATTTTAAACATGTTTCTATCAAGATTGACGGTGGTTTAGAAAATTAGAAAATTCTAACGGGGTACATGCGACCTCCTAGATCCGTATTCGCATTACGTAACCCGAGCTAAGGCATCTAGAGAAAAGAAAGGAAAAGATTATCTTATTTGAAATCTCATGCCTACCATTCTCTCCAATTTTACACCTTGGCATATCATAAAATGAATCGGTCATATGACAAAATTTTGTTCCATAACAAAAATTCCATTCAACTTCACTCGTATAATGACAACCGAAGATGGTCTGTTACGTCACAATACATGGTCCTGATTTTGCCTAGACATTAAAAAATCACTAATTTGTATCGTAGCGAACCGCCTAGCCATCGGAGGCTGAATGACTACAGGATTGTACATTTGCAACCTTTTGATTCATTAATGCAGATATTTTCATACCTACTAATAAAAGGGGACATTTTTTTAGCCAATCTATGTGTCATTAATACTACCCACAGACTAGGCTAATGCTGCGCAATGCCCAATAACTTCATTACATCAAACAAAAAGAAACAAACTCCCATTTTAAGAAACAACGAGCCACGTGTCATCCTAGCACCAAGCATAGCCTAACAAAGCGCAACCAACTCCTATATATCTTCCCACATTTCTTCCTCATTTTCCAATCACAACAAAAGTTCTCACCAAACTAGTGTCCAAAATTTTCTTCATATAACAAAGATTTAAGGGAGAGATGGGGAGGAGCACGGTCGCGGTGGTAGTGTGTGCGTTTCTGGTGGTGGCAGCATCGGTTGACGTGGCATGGTGCTGGAGGGAGGATGAAAGCATGCTGGACAGGACGAATGAGGCAGCAGAGAAAGGGAGGGAGAGTGGACAGCAAGCCCAGCAACGGGTAAAAGATACTATCCGAGATGCTAAGGGAAATGCTGATTATTGGGCTGAGCGGGTCCTCAAAAAGTTCTCCGGGTACGTGTGATTCGGTTCACAGGTTCCATCGCGGTCTAAACAGTTAACTAATTAAATTTTATGTGCATAGACAAAATTTTACCCAAAAAAAATAGTAATACACAAAAGAAACAAACCGAGAATAAGATATTAATTTTCCGTACTACCATCTCATCTTAATTATGAAAAAAAAAAAAACTTCAAATAAAATCCCATCTACAAAAATGTAGTCTCTTGGACTTGGTTAGGCCTTGTAAGCAGCACTTAGAGAAAGTATTGTTTGCGTTTGATTTGGCATTGGATAAGAAGTTTAATTTTAATGATCAAATGATTAACTTAATCAAATCAAAATGTAGAGAATATTAAAAAAAATAAATCATAAGTTGATAGGGAACATAAAACTTGCTACGGTTAGTCTAATTTGAGAGATGAAACTTGCAGGAACGAGGTAAAAGAGTCTGCCCAAACTGTCATGGATCAAGCCCAAGATGCTGCATCGAAATCCACCGAGACCATCCAATCTGCTGCATCTGGTATGTCCCTGACTCCCCTTTTTTTTTCTTGTTTCCCGATTTTCAGAAGTTTCGGGTTGAATTACAATAATGCCTAACAATAACTGCATTTATATATTTTTAGGAACATCGAAATATGCTTCTCAGAAGGCCAGTGACGCAGCCAACTTGGCTAGTGAGAAGGTCGGGCAGGCCAAAGACATAGCATCCGAAAAAGCAAACGAAGCGATCAATAAAGGGTCCGACCTAGTTGGCGATGCCAAAAAGACTATATCCGAAGGGATGATACATGCCACAGGTAGAGCCTCCGATGCCTATAACTCTGCCGCTTACAAGGCTAACCAAGCACACGAGACCATAGCTTCGCACGGTAAAGATTGGGCTCAGGATGCTTACAACTCCGCCTCGGATATGGCAGGAAATGCTAAAGAGGGACTGTCTGGAAGGGCGCAATCTGCAAGTGGCACAGCTGCTGACATGGCAGGTGATGTTAAGGACAGAGCCTCCAATGCTTACGAGTACACATCCCATAAGGTGGGAGAGGCTGCCAAGACGGCATCTGATTGGGGCAGTGATGGAGGACATAAAACGGTGGGGGCGATGTATCATGGAGGACAGCAGGCGAATGAGGCTTATAGTAATGCGAAAGAGAATGTAGGCGAGGGATACGTGTCAGCGAAGGAGAGAATAAGGGAGATGGCAAGGGAGAAATACGAGGCTGCGAAGGCAGCTGGTGGGGTTGGGGAGAAGATAAGGAAGAGCGTGGCTGACTCGTAAGCCATGAGAAACAATCGACAGGAAGTGCTGACTTGTATCGAGCCTCCTATGTGTGTTTTTTTACTTATTTGTTATCTTATTAGATAGTTTCAGGAAGTCGGAACTTTGTGTTCCAACCAAGATTCCTCCTGAAAGAGGATTTAGCTTACGGTTACAGAGCGTTTCCACGTTTTGTTGTAGTGATCTTCGTGTGAATCGTGTCAATGTGATTCGTTACCTTGGGTTAGTAGTCCATGTGAAACCATGTGAAATATATACAACTCAAGTGTAAGTTTTGTGATGGTTCATGTGCTATCGTTTGTGTCACTGTGTTTGTTTATTTGAATGTTTTCATAAACTGCGCTTTTATGCTTAGTTCGACATATTTTACCATTCAACTTCATATGGATATATTGCAAAGTTAGCAAATATTGTAAACTTGATCGGATGGGAATTTTTATGTTGGCTCGATCACTAGGTCACAACCAGTCTTCGTAAGTAAACAGTGCTTACTGATACTTCAAAAGCACATGTCCCCACAAAACTTGCTGAATCGCAACAAGCCAAACAAAAGTTGGCTCCCGGTCACTAGGTGGCAACACTGTTATGTAAGAAAAGGGTGCCTGTCTAAACACTTCGGAACCCTTGTCCCAACAAAATCACAAATACGCTGAACAGAAAACTGTCTCATAATAAGCATGCCAACAAGAAAGTGAGAAAGCTCATGAAAGGTTCAGCAAAAGGAAATCATCATATATCGAGAACCAAGTGTTCAACCTGACAATCAAAGCAACACTCCCGAAAAATGAAAATCTAAACGATTTCAATTCTAATTCACATCTTGACCGATGGTGAAGATGGGGAGCCGAGGGTGCACTCTATCTTGTGACCCCTCAAGTTATATCATAGTAGCGGATACACGTATATATCATTATTGTAACTGGGGGACAAAACTATAATTTGACTCTGTGTATCTTGGATGTGTTGCAACCTTCACGAATCACGATTTCTCCTTGCCAATGCTCTTCTGATAAGATGACAAACACACGAAAAACCCTTCACCATCAATCATTGGCCCCATATGCAAGCCCTGGAAACAAACAGCATTTTTATATAAGCCGTACGCTCATACCTGTAAGCAAAATCTACAACAAAAAGGTAACAATATACTCCTGGTAAAGGCTGCAGATCGTAGAAAATATTATGTCACGGCAAATCTTCCTTATTAATATATTGACACCAAACCTTTTAGAATGTAGTTTAAACATTGAACAAGGTTTAAAAATTTTGAGAGTCTTACAGATCCATTCAGGACAAAGAAACTTCTGTTTCCATAATTTTCATCTAGAATGTATAACAGCTATCATACTTTTGTAAGTTCCTAAAAAAGCCGTTGCATCGTGTTTTAAAAGCTATACACCAGCTTAGAAGAACCAGATCGGAATCATGTCATCAACGGTTAAACTGTTGCATGATAGTAAAATTTGACACAGTATATCAAAGATATTATACATTAACGTAATTCTCATATCTACCAACTTGAATTGACTACATCGTGCACTTCACACAATATACCTGCATTATGACAAAGCAAGATCCTATATCACACTTTATGGGGCCGGGATCCCACCGCTGCTCAACACACACATGCCAATGCCCAGAGATCAACCATGCAAATGATAATTAATGAAACCCATTTTAGACCTACCCTCGTACAAACAAAACAAAAATTACAAATTAAAAGCCAATCCCAATGATCCCCATTTCATAAAAGAAGTCCTGGAACTCAGCGAACACTAACCCCAAGCTCTTCCCATCCATGGCAATGCCAGTGAATGACCTGTCCTGCCTATGTCTAATCACAAAGAGATCTCGTTGCAAAACACAAATGTCTTGTAAGTCCTCAGATAAGACTTAATATTGATAGAATCTCCTTCCGTTTTCAAAAGAGAAAAAAATCAATGGTATCCAGGAAATCTCTGATATCTGTCTTAGCGTGTTCCACTCTTCCCATAACAACTCCTTACAATCAAGAATGGCTGATTCAGCTTTCATAACAAGAATCTAAGGTCAATTATCAACACAAGGGAAACAATAACCCCCAAAAATACCAATAACACCACCTTACACATGTTTTCAAATCCAAAGACTTGCCTTGATTACAGACCAGATGACACCTCCATAATTGCCACAGGCTCGAAGATTCACAGTGACAAATCTAAAATATTTGCTATATTGATCATTGGCTGTAGTCTCATTTCAAACAGTCTAGGATTGTAATGTCACAATCCCACAGATAGGCTTACCGAGAAGTTGTTTTCACTAGCTCTTAGGGTAAACCAGAAATATGATGAGAACAATTAAACCATATGGCAATCAGTTGGAATGCTCCTGATATACCTTGTATATATACAAAGAAAGAGACAAAGCCACTATCTTGGTAAAGATTAATCAAGGCCGGCAGATATGCTCTTCAATAAACATGTGTCAGTCATAAAGAATCACCAATTACAGGCTATGAGCCACAGAATGCAAATACAATTTACAAATTCTCATGCTGAATTCTACACGCCTCACAGCATCCCGCCAAGCCGGTCCCACCACCATCCAAAAAAATCCTTTTCTTTGATAGGATTTCATTGGGTACAAGGGCAGAACCAGGATTTCTGGGTAAGAAGGGCAGGTCTTATTTACTTATGTTGGCAAAGTAGATATTGTTAAAAAAATTTAAATTTTGTACAAAATTGCTCTAAAAAAAAATATCCGAGGGAAATGATTCGTGGTGGGGTTGCGCTCTATGCTCCCATTCCACCACCCCTGGTTGTGTAGCATACTCAACCAAACTAATATAAATTTGACCATGGCAGAAGAACAATGCTCACAAGTTAAGAAGTTCATTCTTTTCATTTATTGCACAGAAAGAAGGAAAAACATCCTTGATAAGAATATACACATATAGCACGAAGATTTCAGCCCTTTCGGCAATAACATTAGCACAACAAGATGCAATTCTAATGCCCCAATCACAATGAGGTGGCAACTCATAAAAACCTCAAAGACCATGAAGCACAATACATATAAGCATCTAACTCCTAGAAATCGAATATATATAAATTACTTCTAGACAAAGGTTAGCTACCCGAAATTGACATTGCCACTGATAGGTTCCGAGAGCTGTAACTGCTGCTGATGTGTTGCTGCCGCCTCCACCTGCTGCTGTGCCATCTGCTGCTGAAGTGGCATCACACTAATCCCCTCCAATGCCGCTGCAGCCCCCGCCTGTGGACCCCCCTTCCCCTCCACCAACCGCCACATGTACCATGCCCCAACCGACCGATACGGCTTCCATTTCTCACAAAACTGCTCCATCTGCGAGGGCCTCGGCAAATCCCCCAACCCATATAAAATCTGCACCCCTTTTCTCACTCCCACATCGCTCACGGGCAAAACGTCGGGCCTATGCAACGAGAATATCATAAACATGTGAACCGACCACGACCCAATTCCCTTAACCATAGATAACATAGTAAACAAGGACTTATCGTCCATTTTCATGATCGCATCGTCAGATAAAATCCCCATCTTGTACTTGTGGGCAAGGTCGAATAGGTAAGTGGCTTTCCTCCCTGATACACCAATCTGCCGCAGGTTTTGCGGGGAGAGGGCGAGGACCGCATCAGGGATAACCGAGGTCTCACCACCGCATAGCTCTACGAATCGGGAATATATGGAGGTCCCCGCTTTGTAGGCCAATTGCTGGTACAGGATGCTCTTGGTGAGGGCTAAAAACGGGGCTTGGTGGGTGTCGAATGTGGGCGGCGGGAGCGAGGCGATGAGGTCCGCGAGGAGGGGATCGGCGGCGGCGAGGTGGCGTAGGGCGGCGGCAATCTCGCCGGAGGAGGATAGGGATTTGATCGTAGGAGGAGGGGGTAGGGGGTTACGGCGCGGTTTTGCGGCGGATGAGTCGTCGGGGTCTTTGCTTATGGGGAGGGCGTTGG
>MKEJ01053942.1:0-16826 GCA_001753735.1 Embelia ribes | reverse complement strand
AGACTCGACTCTGCTCCCAAGAGGTCCTCTGTAGGTGCGTGTTTATATATATATATATATATAGTTTTGGTTATCTAGTGTTTTGTTTTCTGAGAGATTTTTCTGGGTGTAAATAGAATGGGAAAAGAGAAGGAGAGAGGGAGAGATATTTAAGCAGATTTTGGCGGGAGAGAGATTATTTTCGAGTGTTAAAAATTCAATTTTTAAGTAACCCAATTTTAGTTTCTTAATAAAAATTTGTCTTATTTTGGGCGCTCCCATCAGTTAGCTATATTATACGAACAACCCATACTATAACCCTCCCGCATTGTAGAGTATGGGGACGGTAGCCTTATCCTGCTTCCAAGTAGGGTGTTCTGAGGGTACAAATTGGTGACTTACAGATTGCAGTATATGCGTGCGTGGCTCTAACCTATATAAATATTCAAGTGAGGGTTTTAAACATTACAAATATCAATATCTGGAGAGACCGAACATGCATCAACTATAATATTCAGATGTTATGTAAACAAGAAGTTAGCTCCACAGCTATTTCCAGAACGTAAAAATACAATTTTTAATCAACTTACATTTAGTTTCTTACTAAAAAGTGTTATTTTTGGGCACTCCCATCAGGTTAGCTATATTTGGGCCCTAATACCTTAAATTTAAATTAGAGGGTTAGATTTGGGAATGTCCATACCAATCCTCCTGAACTTGAAAATAAAACTGGGGATGACGGTATTCCCCTAGTTTAATATCTAAATTTTTAGGGAATTAACTAGTATTGGATACACTAACAAGAGGGTCTTGAGTTTAATCTCTAAAATTTAAAACATGGGCTCATTTTGGACCACTGGTGTGAGTGCTCTTAGTATTGCTTTCTAAAGGAAAAGTTACATCCGTTAGTGGTAAGTTGGAACAATCAAATTGAACAAATATGAGTTTTAATAAACTCAAAGAAAAAGAAAAAGAAAAAGGTTTTTTTTTTATAGTCTAAATACCTGTGGAAGGATTAATTATTTGTTAAAGCGATGGTAAAGAAGATTAGATTGTGCATGCATGTGTGTACATTTGAGAAGCTAATAATACGGCTATATTTTTAAGACAAACTGTTGTGTCAATTTTACACAAGAACATTGCAGCCTCTGTCCTTAGCTTGACTTCAGTTTGAGTAAGAGGCATAGTGATAGTCTTCACAGTGGATGAGGGGAACTCATCTCTACATGTATGTATGTGTTACTGAACTATAATTAGTTTTAACATAGGTTGCCCATGTGCAGTTTCTTTGGAAGAATCACTGCGGGTTCTTCATGGTTATGTTGGAGATGCTGCTCGGAGAAAGGAGCCAATGGATGAGATTATTGTTCCCATGACTGAGCATGTATATATATATATTTGTAGTTTGCTTTCTGATATTCGGTTTGAAGAATTATTGAGATGGATAAAAAAAAGACTTTTTTTAGGTTGTATTATGCATATAATTTCTTAATCATTGTTTGTTTTGTGAATGCAGTCTCTGGGACTCAAGGACACAAAACATGGGAACCAGGCAATGATATTACTAAATTGGCTTTTTCAAGATGAAATCCTTTTCGAAGCTCTTGCTACGAGTCTTGCCGGTATCATAGTGAGAAAAGAGGACCATTATATTGCCTTGGGATGGTGCAAACTCGTGCGTGGTCTTGTCGAGTATGAAATTACCATGAAACAGTTTGTACATAATGGTAAAACTACTTAATACTGTTTAATACAAATTCTTTGTTTCGCCTTCATAGTTAGAAGTTCATTATACATAAGTCCATCAACTGATTCTTCTGTATCTGGATTCTCTTTTTTATTTTTGGGGGCGACCTGCATCTGGATTCTGAGGTAGATATATAGCACGATTCGGATGGAGAAATCCTTTCTGCCTTTTGTAGAATAAAACTAACATAGACAGTCGGGGCTACTGGCTTTTATTGTGAGTTAAAGCATTATTTGTACTTTTATGACTTATACAAACAGTTTAAAATCATACTTATATTAACAATTAAGAAGAATACTTGGTTTAGGATTGTTCTTCTGACATTTCATTTGGTTCTCTTCTCTGCTGATGAATGATTTAGTCACTTGCACTTTATGCAGGAATAAAGGACCGATATAGTTCCTTACTGAAGATTCTGTCTTCATGCATCACCCAACTTACATCTATAGTATGCCGTGAAAGGTACATATTTTTTCGCACGGAAGTGTTGTGATCGTTAAAATTAAAGCAAGTTATTGGCTTTACATGGCATTTTGTTTGCACTCTAATTGCATGGTGTGATAATAGTTCTTCCATGGATAGATGAAAAAATTTTCAGTAATTCGTGAGGAAAAAACAATATATTAGCTGTATAAAGGTTGTAAGTTTGCACAAAAGATGTGTATAGAGTAAATATTCAGTTCATTAATGGAGAGCGTGTACTTTGGAATTGCACCATTTATAGGCCTTTAAGGCAATGCAGTTCAAATTTGACCCTGGATCATGAAGATCACATATGAAGACATTGACATATATGTTGGACTTGAATGGAGTTTACCCACTTGCCTAATAATAATTTGCCCCTTGCTTCTATGCTGTTTATATATTTTCCTGTTATTTGATTTTTGTTGTTGCAGCACTGTACAGGGTGAATTTGAGTTGCCAACTCGCCTTTGCATTGCTGTGGCAGATTGTATTTTAGCCATAACTCTCGCATTAACTAAAAAAGACCCAGCTTCTGATACATCAGATGATAGACGTAAACCATCAACTTTATCGTACTCTCCAAACAACTTGTTTCCTGCCGCATTCAGTGAGAAGAAAGTGAAACCAACCACTAAATCTGTCAAAGTCTCAGACGACATGGAGATGAAGCTGTTGCTTTGGGATAGTTTGGAACAACTTATTCGTCTTGTGCAAAGACTTGAAGCTGTATGTTCACAGCTTTTCTATATATGTTGTTATTTTCGAACTGGTCTGTGGGAGTTATAATTACAATAATTTTTCCTTTTTTGATGCCTGCAGTGGAGTAGAAAAAGCCGGTGGTTACATGCAAAAGGATTGGACAGAGTGCTTAAGTGGTTGGAAGGCACGCATCGGTATTACTTGCGTGTTCAATCTGAGGCTGGTGTGATTGTAATTTCATGCTAAACACATTTTTGTAATAGATGGTTTATGAGTTTTATTTCCATGATGATTCGTTTGATTTGACATGGATGATAGGCTCAGAAAATCTCCAGAGTGGAGTTATGCTTCTCTTTTCTTGCTGGAAACATTATGGTTCTTTAATGCACTTGGAAGACTACAAAACTATTCAACGCTACAAAGAGCTATTGAACCAATACGTGTCAGCAATTCAGGTTGGCCCTACCTGAGGCTTAATTGTCCTTGTTTTTTAATGTGAGTTTATAATTGAGTAGAGTTTTTTGTTATCATATAACTATGAAACCAATCAATTTCTTTATCTAATAGATCTCACATGCAGTTTTTTGCAGATAATCACTCGGAAGAGCTCACTAAGAATAAAGATAGCAGAATAGAGACTATAAAGTTCTTCTTAAATTGTCTAGCTCTATTGCTCGGACATCTTGATGGAAAGCAGTTTCAAAATGCAATATCTGAATGTGGGTCAAAGATATCTCGCGTTCTCATTTCACAGGTAGGTAGTATTCGAGCTTGTTTGAAATTTTTTTGATGTGGGTTGCAGATCTTTCTATTTCTTTAGTTATTTCTTATCCAATCTCTCTTAATGCTATTCTTGGTTCTCTTGCATGCGTAGTGTCTCGTCTGACATCTTGGCTGTTTTGAAGCTTCCACGTGCAGATGATGATGTGATTGATGGCATAATATGCATCTTAAAGACAGTTATCTTTAGAACCAATCATTCATCTACTGGAACTGTTCTCAATGACACTAGAGAGATGGATGCTTTATTACCATTACTATTACATCTGCTGGATGATCGGGATGGTCCTGCCAGAGCTGTTGTTGTACTTCTTGCTGAATACTGCTCCATGTATTTGACTGTCTTTCAGTTGTTGTAATCTATATTTACCCGCATTTGCTTCTGTTCCCAAAATCTTTTAGTTTCTGTTTTTTTGTTTTTTGTGACTGAAACATGACTCTTGCTTTTATGATTTTCTTACCAAAAATCTTTTTCACAACTATTAAAACAACTCCTTGATGGTTTTTAAAATATGAGTGTTATGAGGATGATTCTTAATAGATGTTTTGTGAATTTATCCTCCAAACACTTGTCGTGCAATGTTTTTTTCATCTTAGAAAGCATGTTTGTGGACTATAGTTCAACCCTTCTAATTTTAAGTTCTGATATTACTGCTAATCATTGATTCATCAGAAACACAGATAGCCGGTGCCTTCAGGAAGTTCTGAAGTGTCTCACTTGTGGAAATGCTCTACGGAGGAGGAATGCTATTGATGTTATTTCAGAAATTTTTCGTATATCACCAGATCATGTTAGTGTACTCATTTTCATTAATACTAATTCATAATTTGTCCCTGTAGAAATAAGCTTCTTGATCATTTGTATCCTGAGGCTCTCCCCTTCTCAAACTTGCAGATATATGGCATGCAAGAAATAGTAAGTCACTTGTTGGACCGCCTTGGAGATGAAGAATTGGAAATTCGAGACCAGGCTTCAAACTTGATTTCAGTGATGGGTTAGTTTCATATTTAACTCAGGCCAGGGTATCGTTGGTCCTTCTTTTAGTAGCTTACATGCAATATGGATACTAAGTTGGCATTATTTTGCCTATAAAAATATTTCTGACTAGTAAATGTTGGCATTGTATAATTTTGTCTCTGTCTGTTACTATTTTATTAGTGTGGGCAAATTTAATGCTTGGCATTTATATTTATGCTATTTGTTTTCCCTAGACCCAAAACTGATCGTGCCAGCACTAGTTGATCTTCTTTATTCATGTGATGATGTTGTACCATCATCTGTTGGCAATGCAATCGTCTCAATGCTAAAACATCATAGCCAAAATTTTGAGGTTCTGGATAGTCTTCTGAACTGCCTCAGGTATTTCGCCAATTCAACATTCCCTGTAAATTTTTTTTTTTGTTTTGTTTTTTAATAATAGTAATATAGTGTTTTTGAGAAAAGTTACTGAGGAGTGCCTGTTCTATTTTAAAACTCTAGTTCATCATTAAACAAAATTTTGGTCATGTAACTTAGTTTCTATGTTTTGCAGCGACCTCTGCCAAAATCGAGATTTTCCTAAAGCTTCAGGTAATAAAAGTGAAGTCCTTTCATCGTAATCTATTGTTGGAGTCAGTTCTGTCATTCCATCACATTGCTTGTGGATTAATCCTTATGAAAGTAAAATATTTCCTATATGTATTCTTATATACTGTGACCCCATGAGTAGAAAGTTGAAAAAAAATATATATCTTAAGTCCATTAAGATTTACGCTTTTACATTTGCAGTTAAAAATATATCAAGCATATTGCTCGGATTGCTTATTTTTGCGGCTTCATTTTTTCCCTTTGTGTCCAAATTGTTTTCCATATTTTTATTTTCGTGAAGTCGATTTTTTGTAAAACTCCCTAAATTGAGTACAATCTTGTGTCTTGCTTCAAATGCTGCAAGAGAAAAATCTCTAAGTATTTGAACTTTGGAGTCAAAATTTTTAGAAAAAAGTAATTTCGCCTTTGGAACTTGGAAGTTTACAATTGCATTTCTTTTTACTGCGACATTGTAGGCCAGCCGAAGTTGGATCTGGACAAAGTTCTCAAACTAATCTCGGAGTGGTCTGAATGTGTAAGCATAACTAATTTGTAGTTGATATATGGATCAGCATGCACTCCATTTTTTTCTATATCTGCACCAACCCTTTGGTGTTCTGGCAATGATATACTGACTTGCATTTTGGCTTGTTAGTTGAGTCTTTTGTTTTCAGATGGGTTTTCTTATAGGCATGATTGCTTACAACATAGTTTGCATTTTCATGAAGAAAGTTATGGAATGATTTTTTTATTTTATGGAATTTTTAGGTCACAGATTGGAGCGCATTGGTTGAACCATTAATTGACAAGATGTTTGCCGAACCATCGAATGCAACTATTGTCAGGTTCCTAAGTTGTGTTAGTGAACATTTAGCAGATGCTGCAGATCTAGTGTTTCAGAGACTTCTGATGTATGCAAGGGAGCAGAGCAAGTGAGGATTTCGTTTATATTTTCTCTCTCATTGTCATCATTATTATTGGCTGATTTTGACAAGTACGTCGTGTGCAGATGGAACAGCCAGAACTATGATATCAATAATCCAGGGAAACTGGAGAAAACTCTATTTTATCACCTTTGCCCGTTACTAATTATCAGACTCCTGCCCCTGAGAGTCTTTAATGATCTCAATTCTTCGCTTATGTATGGTGAAGGTCAAATCCAAGGTATAGTAATGCCTGAGACCTTTGCCACCCATAATTTTGTTCGTCCTTTTCTTGTCTTGAAATACTTGTGCCTTCCAGTGTTGTTCCCTATACCGTTGTTTGAAATGAAGTTGAGTTGAGTTGATCGGGCAATATGTCAAATGTAAATATATGCTCTTTACATCTCTCAGACTTCTTTTTCTGACTGTGCGTGTTTTGGAGAAATATTGTTGTATTATCTGTTCTCTAGTAAATTTCTCGCACTGAATTTCTTCTGTTTTGTATCCTATGTCCCTTCTATCTGTTAGTTGCCCTGTTCGTTATTTAATCTAGTTTTCAAATAAATTTAGCTTTCTGAGCTTCATTGGAAGCAAATTATCCAACATCAATGACTGTAGCATTTTTTCCCCCCATAATCTAAAATGCAGATATGGGTTACTATGAGATAAATGGCACGGAATGTATCGCTGGGATCCTGATAGATAGGTTTGTCCTCATCTATTGTTGAGACAATTGACTATGAATATGAATTAGTTTCTGATTTCTCGTTCTACCTGTTCAGGGCTTTTAATAAGTTAGAATTTGAAGATGTTCGAAAACTTGCAGCTGAGCTTTGTGGGCGGATTCATCCACAGGTACTTGTGAATGCAAACATGTCCTTACCTTTGCTTTGCATTTTTTCTTATTCTTTTTCTCTCTTATCTTTAAAAGAAATTCTCAACTCGCAATTCTGCAGGTTTTGTTTCCAGTTATTGCCTTGAAATTGGAAAATGCTGCAAATGATACTGATATCCTGAAGATTAAAGCTTGCCTTTTTTCGATGTGCACATCTCTTGTGGTAATGATCTTTGTCATCAAGACATCAAACCAATTCCAACGATGCCTGATCAATTTCTCGCAGAACTAGGTCGTTATTATTTGCTGTTAGTTGAATTACCATCGAGCCACTAAATTTGGCACTTTGATTTGTTATATAGGTCAGAGGCAAGGATTCAGTTCTTCATTCAGCTTTACCCCAAATCATGAACACAATTGAAACTATTCTCTCGTGGCCTTCGCTTGATGGAGATGAGGGTGATCCCTTTTCTCTTTGTAAAATTTATCCCTTTTAATTTCTAGTAGAACTTGACAACTGAGAATAATATCTACACTTTTCAGTTTCCAAAGCCCAACATGGGTGCATCGACTGTCTGGCACTAATGATATGTACCGAGATACAAGCTCCGGAATCGTTCAAGGACCTGACTTCAAGGAAAACAAGCCTTGTTGGTTTGTAAATTTGTCCTATTACTATTTCTTTTTCAAAAATGTTTGGCCTCCGCTTTTGCAGTTTTGAGTACCATCTTCTCAAGTATGATGCTAAAATGCAGGGGATGCCAAAACGAGAAACTCGATACTAGCTTATGTGATCCATCCATTAACACATGGAAAAAGTAAGGACAACAAAAATGAGGGAACAAGTTCTCTCTCATTTCGCCTATGCATGGCGAATGTTCTCATTAGTGCTTGCCAGAAGGTCACCGACCCTGGCAAGAAACTATTTGCTAGGAACATTCTCTCTCGTCTCTTTCAATCATTGCAGGTATGTCCATGACTCAATAGTAAGTCCTTGTTTGCCTGTATACATGTAAAAACGACTTTTCCTTTAATTTTGGCTTACAAGCAAAATAGTTTGCCTACTTCTACTTCTAGGTGCACTGTTGTTTTTTTTCTAACATTAGTGGTGTTATCGTGTTGCACATTGTTAATTCTACTATTTTGTTTTTCCTATTCTATCCTGATGGGGTCAGCAGGAGATAACTGAACCGGATATTAGAGCCGCATGTGCCCAAGTTCTCTTCTCGGCTGTATATCATCTCAGGTCTGAGATGCTTCCTTATGCACCTGATCTTCTAAAAGTTGCTTTGCAATCTCTCAGAGAAGCATCAGAAAAGGTAACAGTATCCGCTATGAATGATCTATGGTTTTATCTCTCATGATTTTTTTCTTCTGTTGAAGTTTCTGCTGTGTTTATAATTTATATATACGTATTGAACCGTGGTTGTCGATCTATCGAACAGGAGAAACTGGCAGGTGCCAAGTTATTGGCGGCATTAATGGCTAGTGAAGAGAGGGTTATACAGAATATTGCTGGTGGGCTTCTCGAGGGTAGAACTGTACTTTCAAGTATAGCCTCGACTGACCCTTCACCCGAAGTAAGGCAAGTGTGTGCAAAACTCCTAGAGTGCTTAACTTCTCTCTAGTTCATGTGTTCTTAATATGTATAATACAGGTAAGGTAATTTTTTTTAACACAACCAAAAATATATATATATGGATCGTATATTTATGATACTCGTGGACTAATGTCATAGATCTGTACTTCGATCATTATGTGCAACATTGATTTCATATCATTCCGCGTGTAGAACTCAAGACTCATTCCGTGCCTCTGGCGTCATAATGTAAGCATCCTAATAACAGTGTTTTTATCAAAAATCATATTTGAGCGTTTGAGGGAGTTCGGGACCATATAATGGGTTCGTTTCATTTCATCCTATATGTAAGTTGAAGATCGGATCCGGTCAAGAATGATCAGAGCCTGTTGAGATACATCTCAATGTTATTTGATCATTTTAAAAAAAAATAGATTATTATATTTTGATTGAAAACATTTTGTCTCATTGCAAGCATTATATCAAAATTTAAATAATCCGACTAGAAAAGAATCAAATTTGAACAGGCTCCATTCAATTAAAGGAATAAATCCTCATTCAATATAACTTTAAAACTATTAGATTTATTTTTTGTTTAATATTTGTGGGGGACTCTATTGTTTGAATCTGGAACATCAATTCAACGGTCAAGATTGGATATGTAGCTGAAGGAATTTAAATATTTGTAAGATTAATGGAAAATGGAAAAAAAAGCCCTACACTTGTGAAAGTTTCTATTTTTCGATTCCGCTGCGAAAATGAAGCAGTTATTTATGCTTTTTATTTACCAGGTCATAATTATACCGTGTCTTAAATTTACCAACATTAGTCTAAATATAATTATTAATCAAATTAGCATATGATTTTTTGGTAATATTTTTTGTGAAGTTTGTAGCTGGAAAACAATCAATAAAAAAATATTATATATTTATTTACGAGATGTGTAAAAATATGATTTTTTAAAATTAATATTTACTCAAATAAATGAAATCTTTTTAGTTGTAAGTATGTACAAATATTTAACGGTTTTCATTTGAATATCATTAACCATGCGGAAAATATTCGAGATTTACTCTATTTTAAGTGTTAACTCAGAGTTAGATGGTTTATTTAGTTGCAAAAAAAGAAAAAGAGAAAAAAAAAAATCCAACTTTTGAGCAAAAAGTTTTAAAATATTCACAACCAATTATACTCCAATTTGTTTTAGCAAAAAACCCTAAAATAATCAACATCTATTATAGCAGCAACACAACCCCAATATCAGCACCTATAATTTTCTTTTGATAAATCCTTCCACACGATAACGTGCTTTATACGTGGAATTATAAAAATTTTATTTAACAAAAATACATAATAGTTAAAATTTAAAAATTGTTTTAGATATTTTTTTATTAAAAATAAAAAGTTTGAAAATATAACCAAGTAAGATACAAAACCAACATAAATAGTTGATTATAAAATAAATTACCATATTCATTTTACTATCATATTGTACTTTTCACTTAATATAAAACAAATAAAAATAAAAAAATTACTCAAATTATCTTGTGTATATATAAGACATCATTATTTTCTTATTTTCTTTCATATAAAAAAAATTACATTATATATGTACTATAGGATAAATTCAATTATAAACAAAAATTCATATTTAATTAGAATACACATGAATAAAATATCATATATATTCACATAAAGTATATCAAGTTTAAAGAATAAAAAATGTGCTAACAACTAATTTTGAAAAATTAATTACTGAAAGATAGAATAAGATTGTTTTATACTTATTCTCTTGAACAATGTGAATTGTCTCAATAATTAGTGTTGGTAATATAAATTGTAAAAAATAATTAGTTTACATTTTGATCAAACAATCTTATAAATAAAATTAAATTTATAAGTTTTGTGTTTGTGAAATATATTCAATTATTTGTGTAATTGTATAAATCAATTGAGACTCTCCAAATTATATAGGCATGATTTTTTACATAAAACTGAGATGAATTATATAATAACTAACGTGTCTCGAATATATATTGAAAATAACATATTGCGGGTGAGATTATTAAATAAGTATTGAATCTAATTCATTTTATTGTTATTTATTTAAATATATCTTTTAATAATTTAATAATCACTAACTTAAATCCTTAATTATATGGCAATATTGTATTTTAAAAATATGATTCACATTATTATAATTTATTTAAATTTATCTTCTGTTAATTTGATAATTATCAATTTAAATATCTAAATATATAATATTATCTCTTTTACAAAGCATGTGCAAATTAAAATTAATTAAATTATAGTTTTGGACATAGATGATTTTTGTTATAAAGTTAGAAAGTGAATGGCATATTTGAAATAAAAAATGTATGAAACACTTTATAAAATTAATATTTTTTAAAAAGTATATATATACTAGTTGCGGCCCATATGCTATGCATGCGTAATTTTATTAAAACATTTGTAAAATTTCCATATACTCCATTATACAATTTGAATAACATAATCTGATTTGCATATAATATAATTAGACATGGCTGAATATAAAGTAGATTAACGAAAATAGTTTTAATTTTAATCTAATCTAACGCAAATAAGTATATACACAAAAAACTAATAATTAAGAAATAAAAAATACAAATCAGAACTTGGAAGAATAAACAACCATTAGAAGAAAGAGAGAGAGAGAGAGAGAGAGAGAGTCAACCATAATAAAAAAAAGTGGGAGATGACAGTTAATTAAGAGCAGATACATGTGTGAGTTTATAGCCATTTGCTAACGGTGGTGTGTAATATTTTTTACAAAATTATTTTTGGTAGTTTCTATTTTTAATTTGTTGAAAAGTATAAATTCATCAAAAATAAATGTAGCTTCGCAAACAACGGCTCATATTATGTTTGCTTTATAATTAGTACAAATATAGAAGATAATTATAATTAGATATATATATGAGAACGGATTAAGGGACAAAAAATTTTACAAAAAATTTACAAATTTTTTAGGCCGTTGTATCAGCAACGATTAACGGATAAGATATATGAGAGAGAAAGTGTAGAGAGATGATATATCCTAAACGTTGATCGCTGCAAATCCAACGGCCTAAAAAATTAATAGAATTTTTTTGTAAAATCCTTTATCCCTTGATCCGTTCCCCCTTATCTAAAAATATTTATCAAAAATTAGCTTTTACATCCGCAATCATTATGAAAAATAAAATAATTGATAATATTGTCCTTATAATTATTAGAAGGGAAAATAAGACAAAAATTAGTGAAGTTAGATTTAACATTTTTTATTTGATTCAAAATTTTAAAAGTTGCTTTTTAATTTTTCCAAAAACTTTGTGCAAATAAAAATGGGGCAAATTTTTTGAGGAGGAAGCATTTGATTCATATTGTTTCAATTGAACTGATAGGCCACGTATTCTAGAACATGACGGATTCGTACAAAAATTTTGAAGAGTAAAAGATATACGTACATGTACATACATTGCATAAATGCCTATGTGATTAAATGTTATGTATTGATATATTTTTTTTTAAATAAAAAAATAAATAGAAACAACATGAAAGATATAATCATATAGGCAAATGTATAGTTTCTTTGCATGCTTGCTTACGTGTAAACTTTTTCAAATTTGAAATAGAGGATAAATTTGGTCCTTTCATAATATTTTTTTAATATCAAATACTGTGGTCATAACAAGAGATGACACAATGCTTATTACTAACCTACTCTTCACTACTGGAATATAAATTTATGAGAAAACTTACAACTCTTAAAATTTACATAAATTTTGAGCAAAGTTAACTTAGATTTTTGTTATTTAACACCTTGAATAAACGATACAAAGTCATTATCTTTTAGCTTTTATAAAAGGGGAAAACAATTGGACTAATTCTGAAAACATATGGTATTGATTGAAACAATTGGAAGTTCATGTGACCAAAAAGAGATGGATGGAATTGCAGTGGCAAACAGCTATAATCCTTATATTTATATCTTCTTACTTAAGAGAATTAATCAAACTTGTTTTCTCTATTTTACATTCCCAAAACATCTTACACTATTCCTAAAAAATTACTTACCTTTTAATTTCGTTTCACTTTTTATACAAAGGTACATTAGTCTTTAATTTTTAAGAAAATTTTATAATGGGAGTTACATCTCATTTTAATTATTGAATTATTTTAATAGCATTTAGAGTTGTTACATGAATAATTAATATGACTCTTGAACTTCAATTTCCAAAACCAATACAAATAGAGTGTAAAAGTCTCAATTACTTTTTTCTATATACATGCTCTATCTATATACACGCTCTACGATTAAAGTCTATACAAAATACATCCAAGAGCTTTTTAAATGTTGGATCCAATGTTGGTTTTTTTCATTTGCAGTTTGTACATCTATTATGCAAATTTAGTATTGAAATCTTATTTCTATTTGTTTCTTACAAAGGTTAACAAATTGTATGTATGCATTTACTTTTTGTTTGTTTTTTTAGGTTAACAAGTTTATAGAAATGAAGTTCGTGATTAACAACACACAATGAGAGAATGTAAGTCTTATCATATTTATAATTATTTATTTGATTTACGATTTGTTGATCTAGATTTGAGTAGTGGAGGGATAATTGCACTTTATGGAGATAAGTTCACATGTTTGCTCTTTATACTTATTTCTCATTTTTATGATTTTATTGTCTACATAGAGAATAAAAGTAGATATATATTTACTAGCAAATTATGAAAACAAATTTTTAAATGATAAATTAGAAAATAATTTTTCAAATTAAGATCAATTTATGATCTTATTGAATATAACCACGAATCAAACTTCGAGCAGATCAAAAGATGGATAAAATTCACATTTGATTAGATCTTTTGTTCTTTACCAAAGTGACTCATGATCCCATGCTTATGCCCAATTTTCCCATGTGGAGGAAAACTCTTTGAAAAGTTGAAGTAGAGTTGGGGATAAATATGTGGAAAGTTGTCATGTTGGTATTTTTAGCCTTATAGGATTGAAAATTATAAGATGAAGGTTGAATTGGATTGGGAATGGCCAGGTGGCATAGGGATGGTCGGGGGATGGGAATGATAACGTGTAAGAATAGTTGTTATGAATTAACTTTTAAATAAAAAAGGACAAATTTCTAATTAATTTAGATCATAATTTGATTTGATTATATTTTCATATTTATGTCATTAGTCATCTATATAATGAGCTCATTGTAAATTTCTACAATAATCATCAATAAAGATTATTCTTTTTTTTTCCTTTTATATTATTTAACATGCTATCAAAACTTACGATATATGTGGTCTGAAACCATAAAACCACCGTCTAGCGGCCATCAGTTGCAAGTACCGTCATATGGACTGGTTGCAACTGATGTCCCACCCTACCTATTTATTTATTTAGTAGTTTCCGCATAATAAAACAACCATCCGTCATATTTATATTATTTTCCACCGTCAATCAAAATATCTTCCTATTAAAAAATTATGATTATTATGCTATTATGACCATTATATTTCAAATTGCCCTCTTCAAAATTTCATACACTTTGTAAATTGAGTTATTTTATTTATATATTTCTATTATCTATCAAAGTATGTTAATTTTTAATTTGAACGGGCGAGACTACAATTAGACTATTGGCAGTCGAAATCCCAATTTGGCCAAAAAATAAGAAATAAGGCCCCAAATTGGTTGTCAGGAAATCCTAAATTGGCCGCTTTTTTTTCTTTTTATTATTGAATTTAGAATTTTAAGATTCTAACTTAATCTAGTTCTCTCGATATTTCTTCTTCTTCTTTCATTTTTTTATTCTTTTTCTTCTTGTTTTTATATCTATCAAAATGAGAGATTGTTCTCACATGAGGGAAGTAACGAATTTGCAACTCATGACTATTATCGTCTTATTTGTAATATGATATTTTGACGTCACTGTTTGCTCATCTTGAAATGAAGTATCTTGAAGATAATATATACTGATGGGATTATGAAAACAAGAAACAAGTATTAAAGGATTAAGCTATGCAATTATTATTAATTTTGAAAATAAGAAAATGAAAAGCTTGTAATTAATTTAAATTATAATTTGATTTGATTATATTTCCATATTTATGTCATGGGGACCATTGTAACTCTCTACAATAATCATAAATAAAGGTAATTCATTTTTTTTCTTTTATATTATTTACGAAAGCTTAATTTTCCAAACTTTGGCATTGACCCTTGTACATGAATCATGTATAAAATTAATTTACATTGCTTGAAATGTTTAAATCTCACACTTTAGTACAATAATTTATTTATTTGTTTATTTTTATTATTACTTTTATGTATGGTTCACTTATCAAGTGGGAATTCATTTGTTATGTTAGCACTTTTTCAAGTTCGTGAAACTGTAAAAACAATTTATGAATGTACTGACGTAAGTTTGCTTGGAACATATATACGCGTACAGTGCCAGAAGGCGATCGTCAAAGTTCAGCGTGAAAGGCAGCCACTATCGGAAATACCACCTCTTTGAGGAAAACTTGAGAGGACCTAAGTAAATCACATACCTCTTAGCAAGTCCGTTCTCAGGCCCTCAGCGTATCGTTCTTCATTACGATCATGAACAAAGCAGCCCTCACCTTCTAGGAGAAGAAAATGAAATCCCGACTTCCTATAATCAGCGGAATAATTTGTACTTTGCGTGATCACATGTTGATTTGTAGTTATGCACGGTCGGAGGGTTAAGGGCCTCATTCTTTCTTCCAAGAAGTCCACCACAGCTGAGCTTCAGTATCTATACAGTAAAGCAGCCTGGGCTTCTTGACCTGTCCCTATCGTAACCATAAACAAAGTTGTAAATGTACTAATAAAATTACCTACTTTAAAAATAATAAATAATATAATGCATCACTTCATAATAGCCGAAGTTTTTTAGGTAGATTGTGACATACTTAAATGAGTACTTGTTTGGCTTATTAGGCATTAAAACGCCAGAGAGCACATAACCAGCAACTCCTGCCCAATCCGGCCCTGATCAGTCCCGGCAGAGAGTGGCTCGAGCTGGGTTGGGCTTCGTACCCCTGCTCCCCCTACCCATCCTGCTCTCCACCACCGCACCTTGACCTAGGCCTCGCCCCACCCTCCCCTTCCACATTCGGCCGGCTAAGGTATCAATCTGGCAAGGTCGGACCCAATCTAGGCTCCCTCTTTCCTCTCCAGCCTAAGGCTCGATCTTCCTTATCCACCATCTCCGACGTTAGCTATCACGGATCACAACCATAGATGCCACCTGAAGGTCCCCTCTTGGTCGGTGCCTATGGATGCCACCGTGTTGTTGGCAACTAGTTGGGAGGGTGGGTTGAGTGATTTTTCAGTTTTATACCTAACCTCATCTCTCAATCTATTTTTTGACTGGCGAATTTCGGCCGACTAACATATCTCTCCGTCCAGATAGGTATTATTTATTTCTCTTCTTGTATCTTTGCTACGTTAAGATGCAATTTAATAGCTACAAAATATGTGATGGAATTTATCTTCATTCTATTGATGGACGTAAATAGTTTAGTATGGGGCTTATTATCATTCTACATGATTACTTGGTTAGAGGTTTCACAGATATAAATCTTGAGAATTATGATTTTTTTTGTATTGCACTTCAAGTTTTCTCTTTCTCAAGGATATGGCAGTGGAACTTGGTCAATGACTGACCAGGAGTAATTAGGTGTGGATGTAGAGGTGTGGATGTTGGATATAATAGTCTATCAATTATCTTGTGAGTTTGAAACCATTAGTTACGGATCTAAGAGATTATTTAATGGATATGGAGTTATTTTAACTCTATTTAGGATGCAATTTGATTAGTTCCACCTATTATGTATTTTTATCTATTTCTAGTCTAATATATAGTCTTAGTTGTTTTATTTATTTTATATTAGGCTAATTCGTATTTTTTTTTAGTATTTCTAGTTTAATTTTTTGTATTCATTAACATTGTAATTTGTGTTAGCTAGTCATGTTGTAACACATTTTGGAGTGAGTATTGGTTGGATAGATATCACCAATGTTTTAAAATCTGGACTGGACCGGTCGGTTTGACCTATTGAACTAGGAATCAGCCACCAAACCGGTCCGAGCACAATATTAGTTCGAAAATGCCAGTGAACTAGTATGACCCGGTATGACCTGACCGGTTTATATGAACCAGACCGAATCATACATAATTAAAAAAAAT
>MKEJ01053940.1:0-11791 GCA_001753735.1 Embelia ribes | reverse complement strand
AAGGGCAATAAAATAACTTCACATGAAATAGGGCTACCTCAACCCAACCCTAACATAACATTGCATAAGGACACGCCACACAATCCCTACTGTTCGTCTTTCAGCATCATCAATGGATTAGATAAAGCCATGTCATCATAGGGCTACCAATCAGAAGTTGACACCTGTGAAGGGAATATTCCAATTATCTTAGTATAAATAATGCGGTGATAATAAGATTAGGTTGATGTAAAAACTCTGATTTATTTAGTTTTCAGTCCTTAGTTAATTTCTTCCTTAATTAATTTGTAATCTTTTTTGAGAAATTATAATAGAAAATCATACCAAAAAAATTCTGGTGTGTTTGATCATTTGATAAATCATTTAAATCTATTTGATATCGAGGGTGTTGTTACAATATCTAAGTAAAAAAACTTAAATTCAAGAGGTTATAAACTTTAACCAAACAAGTCATGTGTTATAAAAGAAGTTCCTATAAATTACATTTGCTTTTCAGTCGGATGGGCATCTGAAATAGGTTGGTTTTTGGGTAGAGAAAGGACTCAATAAGGTCACAAATATAATGAAGAAGTGACTCGCCAACTATTTGTTAAGAGGTGAATTAGAGCTAACATGAATTTAAAATTATGTTTAGTTACCGCCCTTACTTGTAATTATAAAAAGTATATCTACAAAAAAGTTTCCACAAGATTATTAGTAACTCTAGAATTTAATTTTCCTTCACTTGTGTGTGGAGTTTTTCACATTAGTAGAATCTAGATAATGACACATTTACAAATGTTGTCATTTGCACTTACGTCATGTTATGCATTCAAATCTATAATGAACAAAAACTACACATGCAAGCGGAGTGAAAATTTTACTCAACAAAAGCTACAGATAAATACAACAAAGCACAAAACCATGTTCATATTTATAAACAGCCAGAATTGGTGCTGTCACATTATTTATAAAGAGACACTTTCTATCATTTCGGCGTGGCTTATTGAATACCAAGTAGTTAGAACACTAGATATGAGCAAATGAGCATAAAGCCTGTTATACTTCACCTTTTTATTGGAGTGGTGTCATAGTCAAGCATAAATAGGAGTGGGAAACGCGACTTTCAAATATTAAGAGGCTCGAACTGCCATATCATATATAATTTAAAAGTAGTAAATAATTCTAATTGAAATTTAATGAGCTATGATACGAGAATGTATAAAATTACTAAAATGGTTATATATTTTACAATAACATTATACTTTTACTGATACTATAAATAGTATTAATATTGTAGAAAAGTAAACAAGCATGATTCGTTTTCTATTTTTGCGAGTTTCCCTGATAGCAAAGAAAGTTTTTGGAAACGATTTTCTTCTCTTCAAGTGAAAGTGGAAGGCAAAAGGCAAAACAAAAGGAAAAAAATCCTACGTGAGAGCAACACGCCTTTGTGGTAGGCTTTCTAGAGCTAATAATGGAACTATAACGTTAGGTACGTCTTGAGCATATGCCCCTTGCATCCTAGCCAAAAGATCAGCACATGAGTTGGTCTCTCTATTTATCCAACGCAACGAACAAAACCAAATGTGCTCTCGTATCTGATGAATACGAGCAATGATGTTGTAATCCAGTCCAGATGATGGACCGTTGGTTCCTCAATCGGTACTTAATTAGGATGTAGATTTCATTTCCTTTCATGGAAATACAAACTACCATTCCACACGATGCCCATGGCCTAATTGAAATATTTTATATTTTCTATTGTTTAATTTAAATAAAAGCAGCTCGTCAAGCGGGCGCCCATGGCCTAATGGATAAGGCGTCTGACTTCTAATCAGGCGATTGTGGGTTCGAGTCCCACTGGGCGTGTTGGGTTTTTTTTTTTTATCTGCACCTTTCATCATGTATATATATATATGCACCATATATTTTGTAAGCTTTCGGAAAATCCCCTAATAATTACATGAAGTGGTACACAGTATCACTTTCGTACTAGTATCACCAGAGTTCTGAAAATTTTTAAATATTATAAAAAATTTCCAAAAATAGAGTTGCAAGATCCAAGCATCCCGTAAAAACCGTTGGAATGATAATAAATATTGCTTCTAAGTTATTATCATATAAAAAATAAAAATACTAACTTAAAAAGTAAGTAAAGAAATGATTTCATAATGGTATAATGGAAACAAAAATAAAAGTTTCGTGAGTAAAGTAAAATAATGTAACGCACTGCTAATTTTTTAAATATCACTAACTTATGATTTTATCGACTAAAAATATCAACTTTAAAAGTTTAATCATATAGATATAATATATTTAGTGTCATAAAAAAATAATATCATTAATTTGTATTGTAATGGTAATACCGGTGGTAATTATATATTTGATGGTAATTATATCAATAATAGTGGTTATCATTTGAATAATATTATTTGTCATTATAATAAAATTAACCGACGAGTATAATGATAATTATAACAATATTAGATTATACTACTAGTAGTGATGATAAAAATTTGCATAGCCATAGCTAGCAACACCCGCCTCATGCAATTCTCTAACAATGGTGGATTTCTTATGCTGACCGAGGCTGGGATAATAATTTTTAGCCACAAAATTATAATTTTATAATAAAAATTTTTGAGAAGTAATTTTATAATTTTATTTAATAAATTATATTTTTATGGCTAAAAAACTATTATTCACCCTTATATTTTTTTGATAAATGTGGACTCTCTGCCGATTCTCTAATACATGCTTATACACAATGTTAAGTCAGTTATCAACGTCTTTTTCTTTTCCCAAACAAAGTACTAGTATCATTTCTCAATTATACTAACTCATATTTAGAGGTGCCTTAATCATAAAGTAAACGAAGCGACCGCTTTAAATTCTAATTTCTATAGTCCTCCAATTTTTAGAGGCCTCAGATTTCAAAATATGCTTAGTGTATATCATAAAAAAGTGAAATGCTTATTTTAAAAAAAATTAACTATGAATGAATAGGCCTCCTAACTTTGATAAATAAAATAAAAAGATAAAAAATATTATTAATCTACCGATCTGGACAAAAGAAAAGTCAATACATAATTAATTACTAAAATATGGATAAAAATTTAAATATTTAAAATTGAGTACTATTATACTTGCTACTTTAGAACAATTTCCTAGTTTCAATCTTTGTTTTTTCTTTTCTAGGCCCCAACATTGAAAAATAGCTAGAAGCAACCCACCTGTTGCGTTGAAAAGTGACCAAGAATCATTCACTTTGTTATCAACGATATCACAAAATTGCAATATTTTTAGCTAATAATTTAGATAAAAAAATAATAATATATTTAATAAAATATATATATCATCATTTATCTAATATCCTATTTTTAAAACTGCAATAGGAATAATTATAGTAGGATTATGAATGCTCTTAAGAAAAGGCTTAAATATGTGTACCATAATGAAGCAACAACTCAATATGGAGGCTCAATTATGTCTATTCAGATACCTACTCAACACTCATTTATTGTGCAACAACCTTCAAGCTCTCTGCACGTTGGCATTATGAAGCTTGTTCCACCTGTTTTGCCAAAATGTCAGTTATTTTATAAGAAAAAATGTACACAACAATATCAGCTATAAATAAGCCAATGAAGCTAAAATTAAGGAATTGTGAGACAAACAGAAAGACAAATAGGTAGACAACTGAAAATGAATAAGGTGTGAATGGATATGCAAGTGGTAGGGGTGAATGAAAATATTTTGCAATTGTTATACAAGTAATAGGGATGAATGACAATATTGATAACTTAATGTTTGGTAAGACATATGATGGCAATGTGATTATTATGTTATGTTTAGCTAATGGCAACGTGATTACTATGATATGTTTGGTTTATGATAATGTAATTATCATATTATGTTGTATAGCTATTTTGTTCTGTGCTTGGATGTCTTTGTGAATTTATGGCTATATGATCATAATTTAGTTGATGGCAAGTAGTAAGGGTGAATGGTAATATTGATAACTTTATATTATGAATGCCATTGTGATAATGCAGTTATGAATGCCATTGTGATAATTTGATAACTTAGTTATGAATGCAATTATGTATGACTATATGATTATGGTATGGTTAATGGTAAGTAGTAGGCAATGTGATAATATTGTTGAATGATTATAGTTTGATTAATGGCAATATCATAATGCAGTTGTGAATATTCATTGTATTGCACAACACATTCATCAAATACATCATTACATTACATTGTACAAACACTTTATTTCATTTACTCAAATACATATTACATAAATGTCAAATACATCCTAACAACACAACTTCATTGCATTACAAACACAAACCCTTAACTTGAACACGACGACTTAAACACAAACACAAATACATAACCTACTTCAAAGGCATCAAAGCGTTGCTCTCATTTCCAGCTTCTTTTTAATTATTATTGCTACAACTATAATTACAAAACAACACAATTATAGGAAAGATATGGACACATAACCAAACATGTAACTTTCTCATTTTTGAACTAGCCATCAACCTCTGAATTTCAATCCCATTCTCAACTTCATTAATTCTTCCAATCCAGGAATCAATACTTAAAGACGATCACACAGGCGCAAATTAACCCATCTAAAGTACCTACAATTGCCAGTTTTACATGTCATGAATTTTCTACCAGCATTTGCATTGGTCCAAGCCGTGCACTTTGCAACTTATTCACAAAAACATTACTCCGTTACAAAGAGAGACACTGCGTCGCAGAGAAAAACAAAGAGAGAGATAGACACTGTGTCGCAGAGAAAGACAGAGAGAGAGTAAGACACTGTGCACTTGGGCAACTATGTTGCAGAGACAGACTGAGCAGGGTTGATATCTGATTGCGTAAATTGAGATAGAGAGTGATCTAAATTTGAAATGGTGCTTCAATGTGGGTTTGCAAAATTTAGGGTTAGGGTTAGCAAATTTTGTAGGGCTAGAGAGATAGGAAAAGAGGGGGTGGGGGGGAGGGATTAGGTGAGAAATTACTTATATGCCCTTGCCATATGGCAAAATATGGCGGGAAGGATGGAGAAGGGAGTGAAATGATTGATCTGCCCCTGTGTCATATATGTCTGTCCACGTGCGTTGTACGTAAACGATTTTTGTTGAGACTTTTAACAGAAATTGTTAAAAGTATACTGATTGAAAATTTATTCTCATGTTTGTATACTAATTGGCAGAATTTAAAAGTTAATGTACTAATTGGCCAATGAGTGAAAGGTTGGTGTATTAAATGATAATAACCCTAATTTTAATGAATGTAAAAATAAGAGATAAAAATTAAAACTTTATTTTCAAAATTACCTTATTTTTAAATAAAATATTCTCCAAATTCTCACGCCTTTATAATTTTCACCTTTAAGTGTAATTAAGTAATAATATATTTTTTCTGTGGAAATATTTGTATAAGTTTTTCAATACATTTAAAATACTAGGATGGAGATATGGTAAAAAAAAATGCAATTATCATACATTATTGTCTATATTAATTTATTTTGACACGGTTAAAATGTTAATAATATTATTCTTATGGATTTATGGTCCACATATGTTTCAACTTATTTTTTTCTCCAAATTTGTGGTATTTTTGATGAATATTCGAACCAATTTGTTTTTTACGACTTTAGATTAACTCTGCACCTTAATTTTCTTATAGTATCCATGTTATGACTGATGAGTATAAACAAAATTGTTTCAAAAGATTAATAAAGTGAGATTAGCTATCAATTTAAATTTTAAAAATAATGATAAACAAAATTAATTGTGATAAATTGACATTAAAATCTTCTTCTTCTCTTCCAAATATTTTTATGAATTAGTACTAATATATTTTTTTAATGATTTTTGTTTTCTATTCAATTAGCTTAAGCCCAAAATAAACCTTTGTACATAATATGTTTCTTCGAACTAACAAAAATTGTAAAGAAACCCAATAAAAAAAAAATTATTAACTTGAATTAAAAAAAAATTAATTACAAATTTGGCATCCTAAGAAATATATATATATTTTTTGTATAATAGTTAAATATTTTATTTTAATTAGTTCATTCACTTATTTTTATAAAATTCACACGTATCACATGTGTTCATATGCTAATTTATTTAAATGGTTGAAAAGAAATTTTATAAACGAAATAAATTACATTAATTGACGAACTCAATTATAAGGAAATTTAGTTTTGTTTCCAAAACACATTTATTACTTATATATATATATATATATATATAAAATATTGCATACAATGCCGGAAACAGTTACTATTCCTATTTGGTGATAAAAAAATTTCAAAATTAAAATTAATAATCACGTAAGGTTAACTATGTCTCCGCAATTTTATTATTAATCGAAAAAGAAATATTAGAAGAACTCGAATATGATAATCTAATGTAAATTTTTTCGTCTCTAAAGACAAGAAAATTTGTTTAGAAACAAAAGTTATTGTATATATATTTACAAATAGTAAAAGGTCACATTTTGTTCTCACGTTTTATGGCCTGCAAGTCTTGAGGCTGCATTTTTTTTTCTTGAGTTGAAAAAAATTATTCCGATATAATTTGAAACTTTTAATTTTCTACAATCAAAAAATAATTTATCCATCCTAAGAAACCAACGTCTAAGACCAAACAAAAGAAACAAAAATGAAAATATCACAAATCATGCATATCAAGTTTCCAATTTATAAAAATATTGGGGTTACGAATGTAATTTACTCTAAGATTAATTGGTCAAATACAACACTGCTAAAAGCAACTGGTTTTCTCCTCAATCCTGTGGACGACATTTCCTCCCTCCCATCTCTCTCTGTCTCTCTCTCTCTCTCTCTCTCTCCCCCTTATATATATATATAAACACACACAAACAGGAGGGAGAGAGATAGAGAGAGAGGAAAACCATGGGCAGTTCACCGACAGCTGAAAAGGATTACCCCATAGGCAAAAACCAGCAAACCCACCAACGGTTATCTGTATATGCATGCACTATTGTATGTCTCTATTCATATGTATATATCACCTGCATTGCCATTCGAATACCCACACGAAGACCCTTTTCACTTTTACACCCAACTTCAATCTCTTAATTCCTAGCTTCTAATTAAATTTTTGTTGCTCTATTTCCAATTATATAGATTCAACATTTGGGCCTTTTTTTAAAATTCAATTCTAGTGTTTATTTTTCACTCTGTTTAGCATGCTTTCATTCATCTAGCATAGATTAGATATATGCATCAGTAATTCTCATTGTTTAATTTCTAATTTTTTTTTTTTTTTTTTTTATCTTAGGGGTTTTTCTAATTTAGGATTTTTTGTTCTAATTATAGTTTAAAATATTGAGAAAATGTGTCCCTAAGCTCTTTAGTTCCCAAAATTGGGTCTCTGATCANNTTTTTTTTTTTTAATAGTTGATTATTATTAGAATCTTTGAAATTAAATTAAATGGACCCAAATAGTTTGCAAGGGGGAATGTATTCAACCATGGGCTCTGGAATGCTTGGGTTAGAAATGTCATTACACCATCACCCCCATCCCCAATCCCAAAACCCTCAAAACCCTAGCTTTTTAGCCCAAAATCCACACCCACAAATGAGCCCTTCTCCCCAGCAAGAACCCAATTTTAGAAACCCAAATCGTCCGTTGAAGCCCCAACAATTGACTATAAGTGACGAGGACGAGCCCGGGTTAGGGCCTGAGGATAGTAGTGGCGATAAGAGGAAAATGGGCTCGTCCCCATGGCAACGGATGAAGTGGACCGATAACATGGTTAGGTTATTGATATTGGTGGTGTATTATATAGGTGATGAAGCGGGACCCGAGGGGGGTGAGGCGTTGGGGAAGAAGAAGGGGTGTACCGGTGGNNGAAGGGGTTTTACGTGTCTCCTCAGCAGTGTGAGGACAAGTTTAACGATTTGAACAAGAGGTATAAGAGGGTGAACGATATTTTGGGTAAGGGCACGGCTTGTAGGGTCGTTGAGAATCAAAGTTTGCTTGATACAATGGATAATTTGACGGCAAAGAAGAAGGAAGAGGTGAAGAAGTTGCTTAATTCGAAGCACTTGTTTTTCAAGGAAATGTGCGCTTACCACACTAGTTGTGCTGGCGGCGGCGGTGGTGTTGGTTGTGGTTCTGGTGGGACCCTGCTAGAACTGGCGGAGTCCACCCCTCGTCAACAGGTCGGGTGTCGTCATTCTCCGGGAGAGGCAACTTTTGGGGCTCTTTTGGATAGGAAAGATGTTGAGGTAACGAAAATATTGAAAAGGGGGAGTGGGAGTAGAGAAGAGGAAATGGATGAAAACGAAGATGATGAAGATCATCGAGACGAGGATGAGGAGGAGGATGATAACAACGATGATGGCGAGGAGTGCTCGAAGAGAGCAAAAACTGGTGGGTTTGCACATTCGGCAATGATCCAGCAATTGAGTGGTGAGTTGGCAAGCGTTGTACATGACATGAGTAAGAGTCCGGTGGAGAAGAAGCAATGGATGAAGAATCGGACGATACGGTTGGAGGAGAAGAGAGTCAGGTTTCAGCTGGAGGCGTTTGAGCTTGAGAAGCAAAGGCTCAAGTGGCTGAAGTTTAGCAGCAAGAAGGAAAGGGAAATGGAACGAGAGAAGCTCCAAAACGAGCGGACGAGGCTTGAAATTGATCGAATGCTTCTTCTACTTCGGCAGAAGGAGTTCGAGTTGATTGATCATAATCAAACTTCAAATATTTCTGGATGAATTGTACTATAGTAGATTAGAAAATGACAAGGAAAATAGAAAGTAATAAGTATACTTGGGCAGATTTTGGTTGGTTCTCAATCTCAATCTTATGTATGGTAGTGCTTACCAGAGTCTTAGATACTGTTTGCTATTAGTTTTTGGAATGTCCATCTTCTTGTTGATTTCTGTTGCCAAAACTCATATTGATGCATCGGGCTATCAATAGATTTTGAATTGTAGTTCCAAATTTGTCTCTTAAAGATGGTTTTTGTAACTTTGTTTTTGAACTCATAACCCCTTTTAGAACATGGTAGCTAGATATCCAATCGGAATCTAATCGAGTTGCCCTTCTGCATGTTTTTTCTCAGACGATTGCAGACGATTGTATTCAGTTCTGACGGTTATGGTTTGAAATTATCATAACTACTTTCGGATCTAATTTAAAAACAATCCTATGGTAAGGAGAGGAGTTTAATTAAACGAGGATTGGAACCTTCCTTAATTCTCATCAAGTTCCGATGGTTTTGGTTTGAAATTATCATTTATATACCTATTTTCGGATCTAATTTAAGATCAATCTTTCGACTAGGAGAGGAGTTTAATTAAATGAGGACCCGAACCGGCCTTAATTCTCATCAAGATTATACCCACTGCGAATCCAATCATAGGCAAAATAGAACTTTAAATCAAGTTTTAAACCACAACTCAGTTAAGCATATAAGCATAATACATATTTGAATTGGTTCTTAAACCACAGTTTAAATAAAGCATATACGAGGAAGTTTAAAATTCTAAAGGAAAAATGCAATTGGTTCCTACCCAGTTATAAATAAGGGATTTTCTAAATATAACTTCAACTCAAGGTACATAAAATTAAAAGTGTGAAGCAATTGTGAAGATCTTCGGTATCAATTTTCATGGCCCTTTTTTGAAACACTTTGGTAGTATCTTAATACAATCAAATCTTCATAACCCAACAATAATTTCAAGTAACAAATGTTTACCTTCCATATGTTTTTTCACAAACTTCACCGTTTTGATCAGCGAAAAAGTCATGAAAAATGACATCTAGTTTAACAAATGTTCGTAAAAATGTATGATGCTAATTTCGAGCCCTGATGAAATCGTGATTCCGTTGCAACAAAAGCGTTCTGATCATTAGTTGAGGTAATACATACGTACATATATATGTACATATATAAGTATACATGCATACATACATACATATACATACATGGATAGATAGATAGTACCAACTTTTAGAAAATGACTTTTATTGTGACCAACAAAAGAGAATTTTTTGTTGGTGGTACGACTGGTTGCTAATTTCTAGCCTTACCTTTACACTGGGACACAATGTGCACAGGGAATGCCCTCTCTATACAAGAATTTTATTTACTGAAATGTACATGAATCATTTTATCTTAAACACAAATTATTACATTTTGAAGATAATTTATTGTCGATATTTTTAATTTTTTTTAATTAAAATTAATTATCGTAAATTATCTTCACCTTGTAGTGATTTTGTCCTCAAAATGCAGTAATTTTGTACAATTTTTTTTTTACATATATTACAAGAAAAAAAATTCTGAGCAAATTCGTAAATGGTCCAACTCCGCTATCACATTTTTGAAATGAACCAACTCCATTATTGAAATTGTTGGAGATCAAACTAAACAACAAAATTAGCCAACCGGCCCATGTCAAGTTAAAATTGGATGAAACTTGCAAAACCCATGTCGGTTCGTTTTATTTTATACATCTGCATGATAATCTGTGGCTAAATTAGCTAAGAGCTAACATTCTAGTAAACTTTTTAGGTTTGGATCTCTTTCTTCTAAGTACTAGATTAAGGTCTAGAGATATTGTTGACACCACATTTTAATTAATTAAACTTATTAAAAGGTAAATTAACAATTAGAAGTATAAAGTAAAAATTTCTTGCATATTATGTAGTTAAAAAGGCTTCAATTTAATCATCATGGTATTATATGTAAACTTGTTTCTCACGCCCCATAATTTGATATATCCCGAGTACTAGAAAAACAACCATATGACTTAAACAAAATTTCACCACGATCATCAATTAAACAATTTATTCAATAATAGAAATAGTTCCATAGTGTAAAACAGTATGTCATCTCAAACGACAATAAAGATCAACGTTCAAATAGGCTTTATTATCATGTTTTAGTCTTACAAAATAACTTCAAATCTGTAATTAAAAAAAAAAACCAATCAAAGGCCAACAATTGTCTAGAAATATTAATAAATGATGCAACAACGACTATCAAGTGAACTTCAACTCCATCCTAGCTATGATTTACTTGTCCTCCGGTTCCTGATTCTACTTGGTATTTTATAATAAAACATGATACAAAGCACAACCAAGCAGGTACGAGTTAGAAACATTCCAATTCCAAAGTAAAACAAGAAACGACAACATATAATAATAGCATGTATCAAGTACGCAAGCAGAGAAAGAAAGCAAGCTACGACATGAAAATCCAACTACACGATAGGATAACCAAATCATGCAAACAAACAACATATCCACTCGGAATAATAACGTACTTGTGAGGCTTTACGTATAAAGGCTTATGGATAGCCTTTCCTATTTTGAGTTTCCATGGAACCCAGAGTCATACTAAACTACTTGGAAAGGCACATACTCCCGAGTGATTTAGCATCATATGATAACCACGGAATATACTTACTCCCGAGGCCTACGACAGTCATATCAAACCTTGGAGTAAACATACTCCAAATCCCTACAATAATATCAACAACATCAATGTGATAAATCAATCATTACATTTCATGAAAAAAAATTCACGACGATCTCATCATCTAATCATTAAAATAGTGCAATTTCCATCTCAATTAGGTGACAGTCAATTTCATACAACATGCAAGTTCAAAACAAGTTCATCTACGGTACACCCACATGCGACATCTATACAACAATTCTCGACAAACATGGATTGAAAACAACATTTCTTTGAAATTAAAACTTCAACCGCAATGTACCTTAGTTAGTAGCAAGAACGA